>OMKK01008612.1:14209-30333 GCA_900302305.1 Polymixia japonica | reverse complement strand
GTCTGCGTGATTAGTCCTGCGTTTGAAGTAAAACCGTGAGTTTTCAACATTGTTGCAAATGACAATGTGACCTGATAGGATCTGACTCGGGGACTCAGCCACGCATGTGCCACAGGTTGTTTTGCCATCAGTCTTAATCCGTACAGATTTATTTGTGCATGGGATTAATGCAAGAGAAATGGCACCGGTCTCACATACTGACGGTACTAAACGTTATATGACTCTTTTGCCCACCCGTGTTCCGTGGGTTAGTGCTAAAAATAACTCAAAACATTGAGTCTCCCCGTTTTCTGATCTGCCAACCCGATATTTTGTATCGTTCTGTGTTAGTTCTTCCACAACTAACTAGTAATTCCCCCGTCTCCAACAAAGGCATAAGCATAGTCATTTTAAATCCCCCTTTTTGTAAAAAGATTTTCAGGCAATCTGAATGTGTTGCAGCTGTCAGGGGGATTCTTGGTTCATTGTGGTGCTTGGCTGGAGCAGGCAAGGGACTCTGAATTCAATGCAAAAGACTGTATTCAACAGCCCTGATACAATAGCGTCATGTAATTTTGGGAAATCTATTTATGTTGGGTCTGTCTGATAATATAGTCGGTCGCCACAAACAAGTCTGTGTTTGGAAATGTGTTGCGTTGACATCTGTGAATTTCAGAGTGCAGAGGTGGTGGAGTCTTAACATTCTGGAGGATTGCATCACAAAATTGCATCCATACACTTTCAACTTTTAGTGGTGACGCACAGGACAGACAAGTCTGGTCAAATCACGTGTGACAGAAATACTCACAAGCCTGTCATTTAAAAACCTCAGTTGCACATACCAGAAAAATAACTTGAAAATAGCTCTAGTCTTTGCTTTGTTTTGGGTTTTTTTTTTTTTGATGGTCAAATTCTGTTGTGGTGCACATGATGGACACCTTGTTTTCTCTTTGCCATGTCTGGTCTTGTTCAGGGCACTGATAGGTGCCACACCGGAAGACTAAATAGGAAAAGACGTCATTTCACATGTGTAAACGAAGGGCATGGAATCAGTGCTCTAGCCCAGTGCACATCCAGCAGGAGGATTTACTGCAGTGTGTAAAAGATCAAAGGCTAGACAGTGTCTGCTTAACTGATTGAAGACTCCAGGTATACCCAACAACCCTGATTCTGACCTAACACTGGCCTAAGGGTTAATGCTTGCCATCCAACCATTTAAACCATTTGACCATTTGACGCCTCATCTGGCGTTGATGGCCTTTAAACCGTAAAACAAAAGTCACATATGTTATTCTTATTATCTTAGACAGTGAACACAAACTACTACCAAAGCTAGGAACCAGAGAACAAAAACTACTCCTTTGTCAGTTAATTGGAACCTGGCTTGTAGATTTGAAGGACAAGATGGAACTAGCCTGACGCAAATGTGAATTAGTCTGGAACCTCTCAGTTCATTTTTGATTTCCAAGGGGCGTTATCAACGGGCGCAGACCAAAATGCCTCTCGATGCAATTGGATAGACCTACAACCAATCAGAGCAACAAAATGTGTGGCATTGCGCAAATATACTATATTTAAATATTTTCTTAATTATTTAATATTTAAATAATACTGTCCAGTTCGTTTACTACTGCCGCGATAGCGGATTCAACAGACCTTTCCACATCAGCGGCAGCCATCTTGGTTGTTTACGAAAATGCTTCAACGGCGCTCCTCTGCACCGTCATCGTATCAAACCCGCCCCATATTAGATAAATGGTTGTGACTGGCCCGGTCCAAGTCAGACCGGCTGGAAATCTGTCTGGAAATCTGAGGGGGACCAGACCAATCTGCCAGAGCAAATAAAATACAAGCTCGCAGATTCATCTATGAGGCTGTGTCAGAACCAGTCTCGATCAGTCAGTGTTATGGAGTATTGCTCCATAAAAGCTTAACATTCCCTCAGCAGGACCATCACAGCACAACATGTCCTGTGTTTTTATTCACTATGTGGCCCAAAAGATACTTGAACTGAAAAAGAAGTGCGATAGATTTAAAAGCCAGAAAAATTAAGTGCAGGATTACATGGACCCGGGGAATTGCATCCATAAACACTAATTAACTGTAAGCTCACACAGTATTCTCTGTAGTGAGGCAGGCAGGATGTCTCCTCAGTCAGTGGGTGGCCTATGGGGTTAGAAAGGATGTCTATGGGTGGGCTCTGGTTTCATGCACTAAAGCAAGATTCATTGTTATGAGCAAGTTGACCATCCAAAGACAAAAAACTAAGTGGGGTGAATGTGTAAATTGGATAATACGATGTTTGTCCAATCAAAGGGAAATGGATGGAATGATCCTTCTTCCACATAGCTGAATGCAGATGCTCGTATTCATAAGAATGGTATGTGTGAAGTGACCATTCTCCATAATTAGTGAGTGTTGTTTTTGGGAGGAAAGCGAAGTTGCGGACATGACACATTGAATATTTACCCTCATCCCCTAATTTGCTACAATAGATTTAGCCTACAGCCTCAGCTATCCATAGCTTTACTGACAAAAGCTACTTTATAGTGGAGCTTAGCCAAATGTACAGTTCTCAAATTATTATTCCCCAGAGTCATCATTGTCTCTAACAGTTTAGACGGAAATTGGAGCATATTAGGAGAGGATAAGTGATGGCCTTAAGGAAGTCACTGAATCAAAGCAAACAGTCCAAAGTAAAAACACTCAGGGTGAAGAGGTCAAACTGAAAAACAGATGCGCATCTCTCAACAAATCAACGTGTATGACTTGAAGGCAAGAAGCAATGTTAGGAATGGTTTTCTGCCAACAAGGGAATTAAAAGATCAGGTTGAGAATTAAGGCGGGTTGGGCGAGCCTGTCTCCTGGAGACGTGGTATTAAGTCCTACAGGGCTCAGCAGCAGCACTCCCCTGTCTTAATACGCACAGACGCAACTCTACCGTGGTTGTTTGTGTAACTTTTCCTAAACAAGCTGTTTAATACATTTTCTTTTCTAGCGTGGTTTTGAAGCTTGAGATACGCGTTTCAAGATAAACGTTAGGTTGGTCTTACGGTTTTACGTGTGACTGACTGCCTTTTCACTCATGTCTGAAATATACTGAAGCAGCAGACACAAGGCGGGCTGACAAGCAGTGATGTTATATATATATATATATATATATATACTGTATATAACATTTTTTCCCAGGGTTTCAGGTTGTTTGGACCCTCAAGCCCATTCATTTCTAACGTGAGGTTAATCCTGTTTTGATTTTCCTACCTAGATGTAGTCTACTTGGAGAGTGATGACGTTGAGAGATCTATCGCTGGCAGGGAAAGTCTGCCACTGCTGTGTCCCATGCAACGTGTAGAGGCAGGGAAATCCATCGTGTCTGCTGACGTGTTTGTGCTCGATGACCCGTAACAAACATACTACAGTTTCCCACTCAAGCCAAGGGATGAACAATACCTTCGTTTTGAGTTGCATGTTGCTGGTTACTGGTTGTTTTATATTCATTGTGCAAAGTGAGCATTTGCGCTCAGTAACATATCATCGCATGTCCTATTCTTTAGACTGTCCTGGGCATACTAGTTTTTAGTATAGGCCGTCTCAGTGGGAGTCAACCGCCTAAAACTGTCAGTACTGGTTCCATATATCCATTTAGCTTGTTTTCTGCATAGTCAACAGCATTATGCCCAGGATTGGCATGACTCCAGTTGAGGCCTCAGGGGCATCCGTGACATTGTTCCTTTAAAACCAAGCAACCAACCGACACCACTATAGCGATTGACCTGGAAAAGCTTCCCCCTTGCTGTGACAAGGGCTTTCCTTTTAAAAAAAAAAATTTGATTGAGGTGACGGAGGGAACGATTATGACCACAACAACCAGAGAAAAGAGCCTCCTTTTCTATCGGCGAGCGATGCAGCGGCACCTTGATGCATCTTTGGAAAGTCTTGGGAAGGGAATTTAAAAGTTTCAAAGTGACTTCATAGGGTTGTGTTTTGAACAACATGTAGTAACAAAAAGTCCCCCCTTTTTAATTCTGCTTGGGAGAGTTGTGTCTGTTTTGGAGGAGAGAACCAAGAGAACCTGATGAGAGAAGAATACCTTTTCACAAGCTTCAGTGTGTTGTAGAAGGTAAATAAAACACAAAAAAGGAGCTTGGATTGACCCTAATTTAAATCTGATTTAAGCTTGCGCCTTGAGAAGGCCCTGGGAATCCACTGACGTTAATACAAATACAGAAATCAATTTGAGGCTGTCATCCAACTTCGCCCTCGAGCCTGCTGTCTAAAACTCCTTCGTTGCTTTCGATGTATGTGACTATTTCCAGGAATGAAATGTAAATGTGGTGTTGGCTAAGGCCAGGTAACATTTATGACCGTTGGTCGTAGTGGCTGTCTGATGGATCCCAACGTTCACCAACCACTATCACTATTTTACCAGTTAAATATGAATAAAAAAGATAAACTTATCATACTGGCTACACGAAATCTGTGATCTTGTCACAATATCCTAAAAAGTGGTGAAACTTGATGCGTTTTGCTCATGCCTCTGTGCATATGAAGCTTGCTGTGTTTAGGCCGTGTTTGTGATTCATTTGCATGTTGTTTTGGGAACAGGGCGTATAGAATGCAACTGCAACAGGGCCAGTGGTAACCGTAGAAATTGTATCTCACTCAGGTGTGACGAAAGATGTAACAGTCAGTCAAGCAGCAGAAGAGAGGAGCATCTCAAGCTAAACGGAGGTCCTGCTTTTCCTTCAAGATGGCTAAGTTGTACCGCAAGTCAGAGGTGTGGGGATCACAATTTGGCATGGAAAACAAACCGCTAATTTCCCACAGAGTCCTCTGTTCTAGATATTACATGACTCGACAACGTCAAAAAAAAAAAGACAGGAACTAAACATCCACCCTTTCACTAACTAGAAGCAGATGCCTGGCCGGTAAGGCTTCCTACTGGCTTGTGTTTATGTTCTTGAGCACATTCCTTTTAACCTCCTCCACGTGTCAACCCTGCTGTGGCCGTCTCTCTGCTGGATGTCTCTGCAGCTGGAGCCAAGAGCGTTGACGGGGACTATCGGAGTCCCAAACGATAGCAACTTCATTGGCTTTCACTGGCCCCTCATCTCTTCTGAACTTTAGACAGCTGGAAAATGTTTCCCTGTCACGTTTTCTAAAGCGAACCCTTGTGGAAGAGACTGAGGCCTTGTTGGGTCTGGATCATCTTATAGAACTCCTCCCTGAACTCCCTGCTGTGGTTTATAGGTCAGGGAGTTTGCGGTGCGAGGCTTTTGTCCATGGCTGTAGCATCAGGCCCTTCTTGTGGCTCAGTTATAGGGTTTCTGGACCTATGGTGCCTTCTTCGAAGTCTGTTTCTCTTGTGTAATGATCATTCACACATTGTTCTATGGAGCTCAGTTTATCGACTATTATAACCTGCATTATCTGTGCACCCGGCTGTGTCATGGACCTTTTAAACATATCACGCACATCGCATTTAGTCTTTTAAAATGCTTTGTAAGCATATGGAGTTGTGAAGACAAATGGACTGTGAAGACCTGGGAAAGCCACGTCTTAAGGCTGTGTGCTGCACAAAGCCCATGTTATAAATAATTTAGAAACACATAAATATTTACTGTAGTGCCTCAAGACTGCTGTGAAGAACTCCGATGACCTTTTTAAAGAGACGGCGTGGCTCTTCAGCGGTCCGGGCTCTTGCCTACCATGTTGGCAGGCATCGGTTGTGACTTCTCTGGGCGTTTACCTCAAGACTAAGGCCAGTCGGTCTGCCAAAGGGAAGTAGGGCAGCCAGCAAAGATATCTGGATTAGCCCAATTACACTGTGATGCAGATTTTAATCTTATGTGTCAGACTCGGTGTGAGTCACAACTCTGAATGTGTTGGGTGCAGTTCCCAGGAGGGGATCCAGTTGTGATCCGCACTTGAAGATGCACATAGTATATCTGCAAGAGCTGGATATTAGATACTGTTGTTTTGCCTTCATATCAAACTTGATGCACCTATATTTAAGGTTGGTTGTAAAAAATATATCTGAACCCCAAGATAACTGATTAACTCTGGCTACACAGACTGAACCTCCCATGTGTACACACCATCCAATGTCCAAGCATCCATTTACGGTTTGGACGGTTTGGACGTTGTCTTAAGAGAGACGGCTTTGATCCAATGCAGTGAATAAAATGTCTGTTTCAAGTCAAGTCAAGTTTTTTTAAATTTATACAGCCCTTAATCACATTGCAGTCTGAAAGGGCTTCACAAGCCCACAATCACGAAGAATTAAACGACACCCCCTGACCTTAACCCGCCATCGGACAGGGGAAAAAACTCCCAGAAAAATGTGAATATCTACATTTTCGTATTGCTGTTCAGCACAAAATCCCTCCCTCTCACCTTCACAGGAAAGCTCCCTGGAGCCTTATCAAAAGTAGAAACTTCTCTAGCGATCAATGTAGAATGCATTTTTCATTCTGTTGCTGGTGTTTCCATGGTGAGCTTGGCAGCGCTGATTTCCTCTTAACCTCAAACGTAGAGGAGGCAGAGAGCGGGGTACAGATAGAGGGGTGGTGCAGTGAGACTGGGAAGTGGGAGGATTATGTCCTATATATAATCCTTATGTAATGTGTGTCATGGTGCTGTTGGTATTTGGTTTGCATTGTATTTTTAGCAGGCTGACAGCATGGCTGAGATGAGTGACATTCTTCAGTCCATCATGTGGCTCTGTGGACTAGGAGGGAAACTATGGCAGTGCCCTCCTCCGCTTTGCATTCACGTCGCAATAAATGCATCGCACTGCAATAGATTAGGCTCATTTTTTTTTTATCTAAGCACCGAGCGAGGAGTTACTGTGACTTACTGCATGAAACATTAGCCACATGTCTTATCTTTTGCTCAATGCAAAATCCCTCTTAGTCCATAAAGTCAGTCGTTTAGGATACGCCAACTAGCCGCTATTCAGGCATATATCCTCCATAATTGGTGTCTTTGTTTCACGATGTAGATATCCATTGCACAAGACATCGCAGCATGTCGTTCTTTTCAGGGCCTCGGGTGAGTTTGTTAATGGACGATTACGAGTTATGGCTAGCAAATGTATAGTTGGCGTGCACTTGCCAAAACCGCACATGGTTGACCGTGTTGGCTGATGCCCTTATTATTGCCTGTAACGCAGAGGAATGTGACTCGGGACCTTGTGCATGTACACACACACACACACACGTGCGCGCAAACACATCCGCTCGGTCTGGTTCGTCCATTTATAGAGGTCTCACTTCTTCCTGGAGGTGTCTCATTCAGACACATGCTCGTGTGAATTTAGCGAGGGGTATTGTATGCAGATGTGAAAGTTATTTCCCTTTCTGCTGTTTTCCTAATGCCAAAGCTATCCCATCAATCCACGGACGAAGCAGATAAACTCTTTACGCATGCAGAACAGCGCCCCATCTACGAGGGGGCCACGGTGACCTAGTGAGAGACCATCTCTACAGGGTCGCCTGAGTTCAGACCCTGATATCGGGACCGGTCCACCCGGCTAAAGGGCTCTTGCCCAACACACTCATTGACTTCAGGGGTGCCGTTCTGTGCTCTGACCTCTGTCTGGAGAAGGGCAAGGCGGAAGAGAACTCCCCTATGCAGATAAATACATTTAAATAAATTGATTTTATCAGTCATTGTAGGGTTTCCACCAATAGTCTTGGCATCTTAAGCTGTTCGTTCAAATTGATATTGGTCAAACTGGTCAAAATTCTTATTTTGGTTTGGTATAAAATAACACTAGTATGTATAAACCAGAGGAGTGTCCCTGTGTACCATTCATTCGGTAGATCTATTTTTGAAATGTAAGGATGCACTCTTTTGTATTACTTTGTTCGATTCCCAAGTAAACGTTACTGAAAGAGAAACCTCTACCACATCCTCTTCTCTGGTAGATACTCTAATGTATGGTAATGTAAGTGTCCCAGGGACATTGTAAGCCAGCCTGGTTTTGTTGGGTAGGAAGCTGAACTCAGACTGTGGTGCCTGGGTTCAGGATGCTGTGTGGTTCTTGAGCTCTTTCGCCCACTCTTGGTTTAACCAGTTATTTCCCAGTTGTGTGATAACCAGTCAACACCAAGGCTGACTGATGATGTATTAGGGCCTAAGTATCATAGGTCACGTACAGACTGCAGTTTAATATGGTTGTTGCTCCTCATTTGAGCGCTTCATCCTGTCAAGTTCACGTGCAATACGCTTAGGAACCGCATCCTATAACCGCACTTAGACTACTCACTCAGTGAGACAACAAAAAAAAGAACACGATGTGTAATTATGTTACAAAACCTGACACCTTCGGTCACGGGTTTTATCAGTATAACTAAATAAGCTATCCAAACCGGCCATGGTGGCGGCCATATTGAATTTTTAGAAACAGAAGGCTTCACTCTGGATTTCTGTGGTTACTGACATTGTTCATGACCCCTGTGACATTGGGAAAGGGGTGGGGGGGGCGGCTATTTCTGCTATAGTGTGTACAACACACATGGGTATTAATTTGTTATTGAATACGGTTGTCGTGACCAAAAACACTGCCAGTGTGTACGTGGCCCTATAATAAGTATAAGTATAAGTAATCTCTGGACCGGAGACCCAGGTCTACCTCCTTCCGTCTCACTTATCAGGCTTGACCAGCTTTGCTCATGAAGTCATCCCAGCAGACAAATGCTACGACAACATCTTTCCATGGGTTTCTCACAGGGAGAAAGTGATGAGGTGAGATGTATTTGAAATCTGAGTACAAGTGCCAGAACACGGTGAACCAGCATTTTCTCACCATCTGTCAATAGTTGGTAGAGACAGCCAAAGGAAGAAACATAAATCTTTCCATTTGTTGGCTATAAGCCGCACTCATTGACCCTGTGATGATCAAACCAATGAATGCCAAGACTTTGTTAATAGGCTTTTGCTAATAAATGCCAGAGAATGTTATAATTCTGTGAATAAATGCCTTCATCCAATAATATCGGGTCAAAAGCTGAATACCTGCTGGACATAGACGCAGCTGTGTTTGTTCAAAAACACAATCGTGCACAAACAATATACATCTTGCAAATAAACGTGAATGTAATTTGCCTAAAGGATGTCAGACTTAGTGCTTCTGACAGACAAGGCAGCAACACACAGCACAAAGAGTCTGACGTGAAACGTGAAACGTGTACGCTACACCTAGAACGATCAAAGACGCAGCAACAAATACCACAAGTTGCAGATGCAATGAGTCAGTCTTTGATACCAAATGGTTTCTGTTGTTAAGGCAAATTAACACCTCAGCCATTAATAGAAGTTGTATGCTGCACAGCTGCTGCAGAAGCACCAGACAGAAGTAGCCACCCACCCAATAAAAAAAATAAAAAGGCAATGAGCCACTGAGTGTTGTTGAAAGGTGCTTACAATAGTTTAAGTTGCTGTAATGATAGCTGCAGGTGGGCTAGCATAGCATCGCGCAAGCTAGCGTCTGCTATTGGCATGCCTTTACGTCAGAGCCTGAGCCAGGACATTTAAGTTGGCCAACACACCCGGTTAATTAGTCCACTCCCCCCCCCCCCACACCCCCTTACTCCATATGCTTGGAATGACAGACCTTGTCTTGCGGAGTACAGTTGTATTATATGCAGAGTGAAATAAACTCTTGGATTAGAAAATGTGGTTGCAATAAACCAACTCTCGAGAGTCTGGAAATAAACTTGCGAGGTTTCAAATGTAAGCTGACCCTCTCACACCCAGTCAAGAACATGGCTGAAAAAAAAATCAATATGCCTGTCTCCAGTAAAGTTTTAACATTATCCACCTGACCCGTGTACAAATGTATGCTTTTACGTAGGGTAAACCCTGAGACATGTTTGAATTATGCCCCATTCATCACATCCAGTTTGTGTATGTGCTCTGCAGACACCCATTATCAACAACTCCCCATTTCACTTTTATGGGTTTTTTTGTTTTGTTTTTGTTTTTGATTTTGCAAGACTGACCAGAGGAGGAGAGAAAAATGGTGTGAAATTTCACTTTAGCCCAGAGACAGGCTTGTATCCCTTGGGCCCCTGTGTGAAAATGTTGAGTGATGAATCTGGTCATGAGGCAGAGTGGAGAAATTATACCACCACACCCGAGAGGCTTAAAGGAAACACCTCCAAAGCTAAGATAATTTCTTTCCAAAGTTAGAGGCCTTTGGATAAAAATTACTGCCTGTCAAGCAGTTGAAACTGTTTAACGGTTTAAAACTGACATTTTGTCAGCGTTTTGATTGGCTGTTGCATGAAACTAGTTTCACAAAGTTGAGAGTTTTGCAACTGTTGCGGCTGAGTTTGAGGTGTATTGTTTCAATACAAAATAGGATGTAGGCTCTACAGGATGGTTTTTTTCCTGGGCAACTATGATGTTTTTCACAAATGATGTACAGATTTTTAGGCATTCTATTATCTCAAACGTCTTGAAAAATAGTGCTTATAGCTGCCGTAAATGGGGGAAGAAAGCGGCCCCCGGACCCCCCCTAGGTTTGAGCTAAGCCCCGAATATTTACAACGTCTAGCTCCGCCTTTTGCTGTCAAGTTGTATTTTTCATGCATTTTTTCATCCCCATTGCCCCCCAGATTGTGATTGTTGTGGTCAGCGTCTCTCCTCCTCCATTCTTCAAACAGATACTAGCATCATCACAGCCAAACAAATCATTTGTTCAGTACTGTTTTCTGCGTTTTGACTGAATGTGGTTGTATTATACGGTTGGCACTCTTAACTGTATGTTAGTAGTAGTAGCAGTAACATTATGAACCGGAAACATATACTCTCTTTCCTTGCTCGCCCTGTGTACCGTTGCTAGGCAACACCGTCTTACGTTTACGTACGGCATATAACCCTTGTGAATGCTGTTTTCAGGGTGGAGTTTTGATTGAAGGTTACACGGCACAGGCGATAACCTGAGATGATGAACACTGAACTTTTACCTGTTCCCTTTGGCTATGCTATTATAACGTCAAGGCAGATAAATCAGCTTTCTTTCACTCCACACAGGATTTGCCTCTATGTGTATCGGGACCGGGCGCTGGCCTATTTAATACGGTTATAGTTCCGTAAACAGTTAAAAAGGTATCGCGTTCATCAGGTTTTTAATTACTTTCCTATTGCATTTGACATCCTGAACACAATTTTTGCGGCGCCCCGAGGAAGTAATCCTAATCATATCGGTTTACTCTTCAGCAGTCTATGCTTCTTCAGTTAGACTATATTCCGTTACGCAGTCAGGGCATGACCTCTTTTTACTACAGATTGAGGAAACTGCCGGTTGGTCTTCGCTGCTTAATAAGCCGCCTGTCCCTGATATCAAAAGCCTTCTAATCAGGAGGTTCTTCTCTGGGCACAGCCTGCAATTGGGGTTGAATGCCAAGTGAAAACCACACTGCACACTTTAAAAACAAGACATAGAGTCTAATAACAGCGTGGCCTCCCTGTCCAATCTTTACCTGTCAATAGCAAGTTACTAGGTGTGCAGTTCTGAACGAATCGTTAGCTTCAGTGCCGTTCGTGGTGGATGTCAATAGTTAACTGTTGGTGTGCCACAGAGCTAGAAGAAGAAGCTCTGTGTGGTGCTATTTTCTTACAAGAAAGAACATGTGTTGAAAGTTATGCGATGCTGTCTTGCAATTTTAAGCAAAACAATGGCTCTGTATTGCTCTAGTAACACAAGCTATAATATTTCATCTTTCATTCTGGGTGGTCAACTAACCTGAAATAACTAACAGGAGTGTCACCAAATCCGGACACTTTCTACCAAAAATCGGCCATCAACAGTGAATATAATGAATCATATACTGTTTTCATTTGAGTTTCTCATAAATTCTTGAAGCTTAATCTCTCTTCGTTTAAACCAAATATCGTTTTTACCGTAATATATGTTATTTTCTTCTAGTCTCCGTAAATTCATGTGAATGCCCGTATTGTAGCAACGCAAAACACAGACATATCAGTCAGAAGTTATCAACAGACCATGTCATCATTTCATGGATTTTAAGACTATCGGTTAATGGTTATTAACTAATTAATAAACCTTGGTTAATGCTCAGAATCGTTTTCGCAAAATTTGCATCCCGAGTCTGTTCTCTGCCGAAGCGAGTTACACCAATGTTAAGTTTTGCTTTTAAGATTCGGTTTCATGACTTCATGCACGTAGCGGCGTGAGCTGTGATTGGTCTGCTTTTTGTGGGGACTGACATACAGACAAACCCTGTTATAGACGGCTCGGCCCTCGGCCACACTGCAATAAAAGCTTAGGCTTACCTAGCCAGTAAGGCTCTGCATTCTGGAAACCTGACTGCCGGGCAAACCACATGTAGCCCCTCTCTCTTTTCCTATATTCAGATTTTTCTGGCCTGATTTCAGCAATTAATGTCAAAGTACTCTAACATCCTGCCTAACATCCTCTCTATCTCTATTCCCTGTGTCACTGTGCAGGCGGCCGGCGGGGATGGGAGATGATGGAGGACAAAGGCCCTCGCGTAGCCGACTACTTTGTGGTGGCCGGCCTGACGGACGCTTCCACGCCGCTGGAGCAGGAGATCCACTTCGACGACGTCTGCCACAAGACGGCCAAGCCCAAGGCGCCCATCACAGACGTGGCGGTGGTGATCCGCTCGCTGGGCGAGGAGGTGCCCCCGGGGTTCACCTGCGTGGAGACCACCCCGACCGGTCTGCCGGCGGACCTGAACAACGGCGGCCTCATGGCGCCCCAGATCTTCCTGTGCTACAGGCGAGGCCGCGACAAGCCGCCGCTCACTGACCTGGGGTAAGGACACGCGGGAAGGTCTGTAGCCTTCGTCTCCGTCTCCATTTCTGGCCCTAGAAAGGGCGGCGGCATCTCTATCATCCACGTCGTGTGTAGCTGAACATCTTTTTAATGCTTGTTGTTGCCTTGGCCTATCATAATCCTTAAAAAGGTTGTTATGACAGTGTGCAGTCTCTCGTGTCAGAAAGCACACTTGAGATGAGCTGCGTAGTATAGCCTGGGTTTAATTTGGCATCGATACAACAAATTCAGAGCACCAGTGCCAGAATCTACGTCCAACAGGCTGTAATGAACAGCCTTTTCAGGCCGGCACTCGTTTAGTCAGCCGCCGTAGCGACTTAAGCTCTGTCCCCGTGGTTCATATCCCAGCGTCTGCTGTATGTACAGAATCGGTAATTTGGCAAGGGCTTGCGTCGTCCCGATGGGCCATCTCTGGCTCTCTCTTTGCCTGTCGGCCGACACTGTGTCCCCGCCCTGCTAGCCGCCGCGGTTCCTGCTTTAGCTTTTGTTGTCTTCAAACAAGACATCCCAAAACTGATTCCATTTAATCTTTGGTTTCAGCGAAAGCATCTACAGCAGCGGTAGTAATTAACGGACCTTATTACACCCGTAAGGTCCGTAGAGTTTGGCTACAGAACTGCATACTGCAACGTCCTCTTCTTTTAAAGAAATTCATGGCTGTTGGTCAACTCGCTCAAACCCACTCGAACCTCTGGCTGAAAGACGCGGGCGTTGACAGTGCTAAGTGTACGAATGCTAGTCTCTGACACTGCAGAGCCCAGTGCTTATCAAGCGCTTACACAGAGGCTGTGCTCAGACCTTTATCTGCTGATAACCCAGAGGGGCTGCACTTTCCAGCTGCTAGTAGGACTAATCTGGAGCATGTGTGTGTGTGTGTGTGTGTGTGTGTGTACACCCCTGCATGCACGTGTGTGTGTGTGTGTGTGTACAGATGTAGCCCTCATACAGTGCATGCCCCTATTTAAGTTTTTCTCCATGCAGTGGTGAGTTGCTGCTGCACTTTTGCTCAGCCTACGAAGGGTATTATTTCGAAAATTAAAAATTTGTTTGTCGAACATTTCTGAATGTTTGATTTCCTTTTTTTTTTTTTTTTTTACATTTTAAATACTAATGGAGATGAACGTGTGATACATGTTGGGGGACGTCTATAATTGCTGCCGTTGTACATACCTCTGCGTGCTTGCCCCCTTTTAACACACTCTGGTGAAAGTCCCACTCAGACCATTATCCAGGTGTGAGTCACCAGATGTAGACATGACCATCATGTTCTGGCCAGTGAAAGAACGGGGTCACGTTCTGTGTTTTTGTCAGATCCTGGCTTTAGGGCCGAGTATATTTGGATATTTTTTAGACCAATATTGTTTTTGAAGCTATTACTATCTCCAAATCTATTACTTTTATACACATTTTCTGAATAATCAAGCCACGTGTCATTGTACAGCAGAGTACAATCATTTGTATTTGTGATTGTCTCCATTGGATTTGTGATACAGCTGGGATGTATTTGTGTGAGTGAGGGCTGTGAATGTTAGGCCTGTGTGCCTCCCCTGACATTTCATCCCCTGGTGTGTATTCAACAAATGTCACACTGGCTCATTACAACCTGGTTACAATAGATGAGTTTGGAATATTACTGACTAGAAAAACAGCCCTGGTCTTGGAACACTTTGGTAGTTAAGGAGACATTTTCCAGTCCCTCAGACTTCTGTCAGAGTCTCCAGTTTACAGCTAATTGCTTATATGGTTCATGACAGGCAAAGCAATAATTTAATAATGTCCACTCCTCGTATATAGACTTTGAACGACACATAATTAGCCTAAACATTAAGACATTGCATTGATTCCCCACATGAATTTGACACATCAGTTGAGCAAAATGAGCATTTAGTTTCAGCCCTTGTACATTAATAGAGCCAGTGGATACATGGTGATGTGTGATTTTGATTGGCTGACTGCTCTGGCCCCTCCCACAGGGTGCTGTACGAGTGGAAGGAGCGTCTGAAGCTGGGCTGCCACCTCATCCAGACCACGCCCTCCGGTCGCCCGGCCAACATCAGCAGCACCTCGTCCCAGCGCATCTACATCACCTACCGCCGCGCCCCCGAGAGCCAGCCGCACGCCGCCCTGGCCGTCACCGACATCTGCATCATCATCCCGGGCAAGGGAGAGACACCACCTCACACCTTCTGCAAGGTGGACAAGAACCTCAACAGCAGCATGGTGAGGAGAGACACTGGGGTGGAAGACGTGACCCTGGTCACGTCAGATCATGTGACGTGGGTCATGTCAGATCATGTGACATGGGTCATGTCAGATCATGTGATGCGGTTCATGTCAGATCATGTGACGTGGGTGGAGCCTCAAGTGGGTTAGAGTTTCATTCACTTGTCAAAGTTCAACAAAATAAAAAGTACTTATACCTTGACATTTTGATTTTTAGCCTGCTATATTTCACCAAACTCGCGTGAAATTCAAAATTCTTACTTTATCAAAATGTCCCCAACATTTTCAAGTTAACAGTTTGAACTCTGACGTCTGTCCAGCTGTATAAGGTGACATTTGCCCCAGTGGGAATGAGAAAACCATTTCCAATGAAATGGTACAGTGGTGTGTTGGTGTCCTTCATCTGTACAATCGAACGAGGAAGACTCTATCTTCACAATTTATTATTGGAAAAACTGTATTGGCCTGAGAATAACCTCTGCCTTTTATGATAAAAATGTCTTCTGGAGATGTTAAGAATGGAGACTGAGAAAGTGGTGTAATCCCCTAAAATGGGATTGCTCTTGCCTTTCCTCGTCTGTTCTTGATAGTTAATTGTGTTTTTTCAATAAACAGACTGTGACTTCTGGGTGAGAGGTCCAAACAGCCTGTGCGTCTAATTAATCGAGTCGGCCATTGCCTCAAGATATTTTTATTAACCGTGTGTTTGTGTTGTTTCTTTTCAAAGTCAAATACCTCTTTCTCTTTTAAACCCTCGCCTCTCTCTCTCCTGTGTCTTATTCTCTGCCATGTCAGACACACAGACACTAACGCTAGTCTGTTGTACTATAAAAGTCCTTGCTGTGTCAGCTAGGTCTGTTTTTATCATTGGGTAGAATAGGCAGTCCCCCTGAGAAGCCTCCAAGGGTATGTGTGTGTGCGCGCGTTTGTGTGCACATGTGCGTGTGTGTGTTTGTGTGCACATGTGCGCGTGTGTGTTTGTGTGCACATGTGCGCGTGTGTGTTTGTGTGCACATGTGCGCGTGTGTGTTTGTGTGCACATGTGCGTGTGTGCTTCTATGCGTGCAGACTTTTATATGGCTGCATGTCA
>OMKK01008605.1:5195-15966 GCA_900302305.1 Polymixia japonica | reverse complement strand
AACAGATACACACACACACACACACACACACACACACACACACACACACACACGCACACTTATCGATTGAATCGATATGCTGGCAGCAAATATTTAAAACTAAGCTGATAAATTTATTATGATTTATTTAATCTTTACAAAAGATTATACAAATGATGCAGTTTCTATTAAATTATGTTTTCTGTAAAAAAATGTCCTTGAAAAAGTGCTTGTCTTAAAGGTCCCCAAGTCAAGTACTTAAATTCATGAGTTTTGCACTTATAAGTATCATTAAGATTAACATAATGAATATTCATAATAGACATTAATTAATTATGAAAAATTATCATAGTGAATTAAGGGATATTGCTGCATCAAATTTAAATGCTTGGTGTACTTCAAGACGTTATCATATTTTAGGCCAACTTTCAATCTAATATTGTACCAGTGGCTCTTTCGTAATTTCCAAAACTAGCCATAAAAGAAACCACTGAACCTAGAAAACTGGGAAAGCTACAATTAAGGTTTGCTATTGTATGATTGTTACTGTACTATACCAACTAACATTTAGAGTACATTAAGTTACTATGATTGTTACTGTACTATACCAACTAACTTTCAGAGTACATTCAGTTACTATGATTGTTACTGTACTATACCAACTAACTTTCAGAGTACATTCAGTTACTATGATTGTTACTGTACTATACCAACTAACTTTCAGAGTACATTCAGTTACTATGATTGTTACTGTACTATACCAACTAACTTTTAGAGTACATTCAGTTACTATGATTGTTACTGTACTATACCAACTAACTTTCAGAGTACATTCAGTTACTATGATCCATCACTCATCATTTCACATTTGAAATCAAGTCTAGAGTAGAAACTTCCTCCTCCTCAGCCAGGTCGCTGGGTCTCTGAGGATACTGATGAGACACAATGCAATCAATCAATCAATCATTAATATCGAAATATTATTTTTATAGACTTTCTGATTGAATGGATGGTTAAAAGTTGACAGGAAGTATAGGGTAGATAGCAGGGATGACACACAACAACGTTCATGAGCCGGATTCAAACCAACAATGTTATGCGTGTGTCTTAACCCACCAATCTGCCAGAATGCCCAGTCTATGTTTAACGTCTTACAATGTCTGTAAATATAAATAGCTGTATGCCACGCCAAGTGTAAATACTGTAAATACAAGTAAATACTTGCTGCCTCTGAGAACACACTAGAATTGTCACAACAGTATGATTTGACCTACAGTATGATACTATAGTAGAAAATGAGTCTGTAAATAGCTATTAATATTTAAAACCACTCCTATTCCTTTCTTTATAATTATTTATTATTTTAAAAAGGCATGGATATTGAATTGGTTTGTCCTAACGTTGTCAAGTTGCTGCCGCCGGTGTTTTCCGAAGTAGCCCGTCTACTGAGGATGTCCCCCGTCTGTGCAATCAATGCAATTCTTAATGTGTTTTGTCATCAATTATTTTGCTAATATTTGTCAAACACGGCTCTCTGCTCTGTACTCGGCAGGACATAACCTGTCAGCTGAGCATGTGGGGGCGGGACTGATACAGACAGACAGGCACGTTTCTCTATCATCACGCTCGCATTGGTTTGAGCCACAGGCTAGTGGGCATAAATGTACACGCATAGCAAATCACAACTTGTTTATCAAAACTATTTTATTAGAATCAAAAATTAATATAATAAAGTAGCCGGCTGGACTTAAAGAGTAGTCAGCTGTTTGGCCGGCTTATGGAGAACATACATAGGATTCCTATGTACAGTCCTTGCTAATGGCACAAACCAGCAAGCCAACAACTACAAAAAGCTATTTAGTTGCTCCAATTTGTCTCAATTTTCCTGGTCATTATGCTATTTAAAATGTTCTTATTTTATTACTACTTATACAGGCAGCTGTACTGTATAGAGCATGACTTTTAAGTATATTTTAAGATTAGAATTAAAAATAATCAGAATCTATCACAGGTATGGTAAGGATGTATATAAATATAAATAAACTGTACACTGCACTAATTTTCCATAGCTCCAAGTTTCCTCAGAATACCGGCTCACTGAAAGAAAAATACTTAACTGTGTAAATTGTAACTAAAGAAATGACAGTCTCTTACCTCCAGCGGTCACACATGTAGTGTCATGAACGTGAAGCTCTGAGCATCGTCTAAAAGCTAAAGTGCGTGTGACGTTGCTGCCCACTTCCTCCCACATAAACTTGATATGAAACTTAACAACTACTTAAAAAAAGCGAGATAGTTCCACTTTTTTTCTGCTGAGTCCGTTGTAAAACCTGTGACTTCCTGTGGGGGAATATCATGTCTGAACCAGTCTAAGCAATCCTGAATGGGCACGCATGCACGAGTCAGTGCGTAAGTCGGAGCTGGTCAGTGTCAAATGAAATGTCCCGTTACGCTTTGTAGAATGAACAGTTTGGCCCAAGTGTGAAATTAATGAGCAACGTTTCATATGACTTCAAATTAGTCCGTACAAACTCAAACTGGGAGATATAAACACACATATAGACGCAGGCAGGCAGGCACACAATCGTGCACGCACACACGCAAGCCTCTGCAATGGCGCACGTGAGCACCAAAGGTACTAAAGTGCAAGCTTTCTCTTCAGGGTCAAATGTACTTGAGTGCCTGCTACCCTGCCCTTACATCACTCTCCTTCTCCTCCTCTAACTCCCCGAACCCGTCCTTTCTCCATCTCTACCCGCTTCTCTTCTGTTCCCCCGTTTCTTTGGGTTTACAGCGCTATTAGTACAAACTAAATGACTTGATGCTAGCTGAATCCGCAGACACGGAAAGCCAAATACACATATCCTCTGTCACCCCCCCCGGCTCGAACAGAAGCATTTACAAGACCAAAACTGGCCATAGGGAGTTTGTGGCAGCGTTTTCCCTCAGTCTCTTTCATTAGAGATTCATTCTGGCCAGCTCGAATGGTATTTTAATGAGATAGGCGATCCAAGAGGGGCTGTTTTATTGCTTGTCCAGTAAGTTTCAGTTTCCCCCAGCAATTAATCAAAAAAGAAATGGACAACTTGCAGAAACAACAGGCTCATCATTTCAAGGTACAGCAGCAGTGTTCATAATTTAAGTGCAATCTACTCTGCATACAGATTATGACTTTTTGTTTTCCCAATTCTAATCTTATGGAATACTTCCATTACCAAGTTGCATTAGCAAATGCAGAAACAGAGGGGTAATTACTTTCAGTGCCTTATTTCACGACAAAGCAAAAGGTCAAAGTGCGTGCAACCCTAGGACCTAGACTGAGCCAGTCCAAGTTATCCTACTCCCTGTCACAGGGACATACCGTCTCTCAGACATGCATTTTAGCCAAAATAAACGTTTTGCGACCTAGACACACCAAGCTATCAACACATCAAAGCCAACCAGAGTAGTAGGGTAGATAGACAAACCTTATATGATTGTCTGGTTAGCGTTTGGCTTCAGTCAGCAGGTCTTCAACAGGTCTGCCTGGCTGCCTAATAGTGGTCAAAGGAGGGTCTGACATTCCTCACCAGGCTGGGAGGATCTAGGGTTTGAGAAGGGTAGGGAGGGGGCGGTGGGGCAGGGACTATTCCTGTCCATGCCCGCTAAATCAGATATAGTATCACAGCTACAGCACCTCAACTGTCCCTGGATTCCTGTCCACTACTACCATACTGTAAAGCCTATGTGATTTGTCACTGAGGAGAATGGAACAGGGCCAAAAACCGTCCTGTGTCTCCTTACCTAAACCTAGTAAGCTGATCCAACACATTCTACCACAGAGGCGGTGGTAGTTTGCTGTCATTTTTTCTTTTAAATGTTGTTAATAGCTAAGATAATGAATTTCATTCTAATAAGAAACATGATTGTATTCATTACAATATTATTGTTTATATGGAATTAAGTATGTAGGGCTTTAACTTGCCACACTGCCCTCATCTCTCATCGCTCACTAACCAGGGCATTATAGATGATTTGCATTCCTGTCACATCGATCACACCGACGCGTGCGAGATGTGAGTCACTCTCTGCTCACTGTTGAACGCGACCAGCCTTGTAGCCTCGTCGGTTCCGGTTGACTACTTACATTGATCATAGCATTGGAAGTGATGCGGAAGAGGGTGGCTCGCTCGTTGACAGCCTTGATCTTCTCTCCTCCCTCCACGGGCACCCTCAGCCCCTCAAGTTCGCTCAGCGAGCGCTGCAGGGCTGCCCCGTGCTTCGCGATCAGGTCGTTACACGTGCTGAGGTCATCGAGCTTGCTGACCAGCGTCTTCAGGGTGCCCTGGATCTCACTCCGGTCCGACTGGGACGCGGGCTCCTCATCCCCAGAGTCATCTGGAAGGCAGAGGTCAGAGGTCACACACCAACGACTTCATGCTGTATCAATATTAACAATATTACCACAGGTAAAGAGGCGGCATAGGAATTGATATGGGACTTGAAGTGGGAATGGGCACACACGCCAAAAAAAGAATATTAGAAGACAAGGTATCTACTTCATGATAGAGAATATTCAGTGAAAAAGATCAGATTGCATAGCGTGTCTATTAGCCCTTTTCGACTGCAGGAACTGCTCAGGAGGCGATACTAAAATCGGAGTCCCAGTAACCTTCAGGAAAAGCTAGCAGTGCTGTCAATCTTGATCAGTCAAGCAAGATTGGTTGATGTGACGACACATCAGTAAACATGAGCTATTATCAGAGGGCTACTACAACACTGCCATTTTTAAACAATGCAGTGGGTAAACAACATGGAACGTGCAAGTTGGACGAATGAAGCGGTCTAGGCCCTTATCAGCGTTTGGGGGGATTATAGGCCTAATTAAGAACAAGATTATCGCTACAACTTCTTCCATTTTGCCGCTGTTGTGTACATGCACAACGTCATATGAAAAATTACTTTTTTATGGTGCCTTTCATATCCTTCACGGTTCTTTGTGCAGTGGAAAGTACAGTGGAAATGGAAACAAAAGCCAATCACAGAATTTACACGGGTTCTGAAAAGTCCCAGGTTATGGAAAATTCCACGTTACCCCTGGTAGTCGAAAAGAGCCACATGTACCCTTGGGCAACATTCACATACTCCTCCAATTTAATTGTATTGATTCTTTCTCAAGTCTTGGTTTGGTTTCCCAAGTTAGCATGGCAATCAATAATCTCACCCCCCAGTGACCCCCAATGGTCTCTTTTCATCATGAATGACACATTACAGACACTTAAAATGGAGGACAATGA
The DNA here is from genome assembly GCA_900302305.1 of Polymixia japonica. Lineage (NCBI taxonomy): Eukaryota > Metazoa > Chordata > Actinopteri > Polymixiiformes > Polymixiidae > Polymixia > Polymixia japonica. The sequence goes on along the minus strand of OMKK01008605.1, from coordinate 10,711 downwards.
GCTGGAAGTTGCAACAAGCATAGTGTTAAATCGATAGAGATGGGCAGCCACCAGCCAGCCCTGATCTGTTGTTGACTAGATGCTGTGTTGATAGAGTCATTTGTTAAACAGAGCATTAAATGTACATGACATCCCCATCACCCCTACCCTTTCTTTCTCTCTCACCCACAAACAAAAGTGGTCACTAACGCACAAATTGCTTGGCCACCAAGAAAATCATAAACAAGCATTTAACAGTGATTAGTTCCACTGATTAGGTGTTAATTGGGCGGTTGTTAAGTCTGGTTTTTAAGATGGTTACCTTTGACAAAAACAAACACACCCACAAACAAACAAGGAACACACTTAATAGTACAATTGCTTTCGGTGGGGAAAAGCCTAGGAAGCAGAACAAAGGTATTTAAGCTGTGTCAGGGTGTTTACATAAGGACAGCTCTTCCATACCCGCTGGCCTCTGCTGCAGCAGCTGCCTATCCCTATGATGTCACTGAGGAGAGGTTACCCAGGGTCATACAGAACACACCAGATCAGTGTGTCGGTGTCTGTCCTACACACACTGCAGGACAGAAATATACCACAGGTTGGGGTCCAACTCCAGAAACAGACGTCCGCCTCAGACGCGGTGGCAAATGCTTCGAGATATGAAGTTCAATGACATCGACGACAAGCATCTCAAAAGGTCAAACCAGGTCAAACACACAAAGGTGAATTGTCATCTACAGCCAACACATAGCTATGACGTGTTCAGAGAGAGATTATGAACATTATGATTGTGTATTTGTTGCCCAAGTGGATGTGGTTTGAAGATTATGCACACTATATTGGCAGAGTGCAGCATACAACGCGTGATGCTTGCAAGAAGAATACATCTATTTAGCCCTATATAATATGTCTCTATGTGTGTGTGTGTGTGTGTGTGTGTGTGTGTGTGTGTGTGTGTGTTTTAATTAACCACTTGAATGGTCAAAAATAACCCCATGTGACAGCCATAGTGGAACAAGTTAAATCCTGATGTAGGAACTTAGAGCTAGATTCAACACTGCAGCCCTTGTCCCTGGGACTACCCAACCAGAAGGTTGACAAACCCGTCTTACATGCCTCGTGTTTAGAAAGCAAGGTTATTTTTTTGTGCTGTCTTCCACAACCCGGAGTGCCGAGTGTGCCATGTTGTTTTTTACGCTGTAAAGGGTCTTTTTTTACAGCTGGAAGGGAAGGCTGTCCCGCTTGTTGTGACAGGCAACGCTATAGCGACACACGCCCTCAAGAAGAACATGGCAGCTTGCTCTGACCTCACCGTGGAAATGGCTATAACCTCTGTCAAGCCTATTTACAGTATGTAAGTCTAACGTGCACTTCAGTCACAATGACAAAACCAGAAAGGAAACTCAGATGGCCCTTGGTCCACTGTCGCAACGTGCCGTGGATAGCCGTGCCGCTCATGGGTTCTACCACTGTTTCCATACCAACAGAGTAGTTCTGCATATAGTTCTCAGAGCTAAATTTTGGTGCAGCTTCAGGACGTGAAGACGCTACAAAACCAGTACCAGGAACCCTCAGGTGAGAGCAAGCAGTGCTCTTGATTGTGACTGGTCAAACAAAGGTGTCGTTACATCCGTAAACAAAAACTACTAATTTCTTTAAAATCGTGGCCGAACTACAACAATAGAAATGACAGCTGGACAACTGAGGAGGGGCAAACCCTCTCACTATCTGGGGTGAAGAAACCATTCAGCAGGAGCTTGAGTCCGCAGTGAAGATGTTGGCGAGAGAGATGCTACACTCACATGGGCTGGGTCCAAATAAGTGGTCAGCAATACGTCCAACTTCACATACACCGATGGCTAAAAGTTTGACCTTAATCTGCAGCATCGATCTTTGACCAATTTGAATAATATTCAACAGCGCAGGTCCTCGGCTGACTGTCAATCTATCCTTTCTAAGTTTGACCATCAGATTAAAAAATGGGTGAGTTATTACGGTTATGGACAGACAGACAGACCAAGACGAAAACAATATCCCGTTCACATGCTTGTGCAAGCATGGCTGTACTAAGCAAATGTAAAAGAATGTCTATGTGGCAGACAATTTGAAAATCAGTGCATAGAGACAGACATTGAAATTTTGACAGTGAGAAATCCGGTTGAAAACGAGCACTTTATATACACCAATGGCTAAAAATGTGATTTTGTCTACGCTATCGATCTTTGACCGATTTGAATAATATTCAATAATGCAGGTCTTTGGCAGACTGTCACCCAATCCACCAAGTCTGAGCCAGATCAGATAAAAATAATGAGTGAGTTATTGCAGTTACGGACAATCAGAAACACAGACACGCGGACCAAAGCAAAAATAATACCAGCTTGCCTGCTTGCACATGTCTGGATGTAAGAGCAACAACAACAAGGCAGTTCTGAGTTTCTCACAATTTCCGCTGATTAGGATGAAGCAGCATCTGCATCGCTGTCAGTCATTTGAAAATCCACTGCAAGCCTGAGTTCAGCCCCAGAAAGAAAGAAAACCAGGCCCAGCTGACTGGTTATCCACTAGTATGGCAGTCAGGAGCCTTGACCATTACCACAATCCCATCTAAAAGCCTGACACGCTGTCACTTAATCCTTAACTAGGGTTGGCTATTGTTGGAAATATTTTGATGCCAGTTTCAATATTAAATTCAATACTGTCCCAAATACGACACTCAATAGCAAAAATTTTAACTGTATCGACAAATATATTATAAGTATAGTAAGTATATTGCTATTATGAAAGATAAAGCAACCACAACATCAACATACCAAGACCAAGACTAAAAAATAAAAATATGACCCAAAAAAGATGGAATTAGAAATAGCCTACCCATGCCACGAGATTTAATGTTACAAGACAACAAAGACACACACAAGCTTTCAACATATTTATCACATGGCCTGTGCCATCACGTAGCTTACAAAACCATATAAGGAACTTATCAAGTAGCCTGCCGTTTATCTGCCCAGCGTAAAGGGTCCAAGCCCTCCCCTCTGAAAGGGGAGAGGACCGAAGAGAGGAGGAGAGAAAGAGGAGAGGGAGTAACGGGAGAACGAGAAGGAAAGCGAGGCATCTCTCACCGTGTCTGCACTCCTGGGCATCCATTTCCACCCCAAGGTGACCACTGACCGGACAGGAAGAAGCAGGACACACTGTGTCACTGAGCTCTAGCCGGTGAGGTAATGGCTGAACATGCTGAATAGGCTTTCAGAAAGACACAACTGTCTGGCCAGTAGAGGAGACAGACGAAAAAACAAACAGTTCCGGCCAAGGCCAAACCCCGCGGCCCTACCGCACCGACAGAGACTACAGATAACCAGGATTAGAGATTGAACCTCCCCGTCTGCCCGTGACCAGCCAGCGCTCGCCGTGAATTTAATTACACCAAAGTTCAATCAAGTCGAGCCGCGGAGAGAGGCTGGGGGGGGGGAAACTTAAAAGAGCTCATAGAGCACGAGAAAGTTGAGTAGAAAGAGTGCACAGAGAGACAGGCAGCCACAGCGTGACGGGAAGGGAAAAGAGAGCGAGAGAAAGAACGAACGAACGAGCCAGAGAGCATGTGCGGAGAAAGAGAGAGAAAGCGAGCAGGGGAGAGAGCGAGCGAGAGACAGAGCGAGTGAGGGAGCGAGAGACGGAGCGAGAGAGACAGGCCCGAGAGCGAGAGACAGAGTGAGAGAGACGGAGAGACGGACAGAGAGACAGAGTGAGGGAGACAGAGAGACAGATGGAGAGGGCAAGGGAGGGGATGATATAATAATAGGCCTTAAATTGGTGATGCATGACATTGGGGAAACTCTGCCGTCTAAAGTGAGAAAGTAGAAAGACACAGTAGTTAGTTAGAAAGCTGGCATAGCTGCAAAATCTCTACAGGTAAAGAAAAATGAGACCGTCCATGCCGGTGAAACAACACCTCGTATGGGCTCTTCCTTCTAGGCTCTTAAGACGGCATGAGGCCCTGGCTGAAGCCAAGGTTACGAAATAGCAGGGCGAACACTGAGCTGACCTTGTTTTAGCATCCACATTACAGGGGGAGACGATACAGATACAAGTTGGTTTTAGGTTTCAGGTTGGAAGTTGGAGGGCAACATTAGAAAGACTTAAAGACTAAACCCAGTATTAATGCACCAAATTATTAATGTATGATGAGGTCTAGGAAATATTTTCTGTTGTTATGACGGAGGATAGGGGATTTTAAATTTGACAAAATAAAAGGTTAAGCAAATGCATAATTGCTACAGATGACTGAATAGAAACCCTGTTCTTTTTTTTCACCCTCATTCTGCCAAAAGGTTCTGCAGCTCCGAGCAATACCACTTAAAAATAAACTGTGACATACACCGAGGCATATTTGTTCAGAAGAGACTCCGCTTACAGCAGGGTGTCTGCAGAGCTAATTGCCTTTCTGGAAGCTCTAGAACAGTCTCTGCATTCTGGCAACACGTAATGTGTTTCAGCAAACACTTGAGTTGCTGACTATCCCCTGCAGACAGTCTACAGCTATGAGGCCAGGACTGGGTTGCACCAGCTGAATGTAACTTCACCCCTAAGTTAGGGCATAACACAGCACTAGGGCAAATACCTACACTACAAGTTTGTTTGTTACCTGTAAGTTACTAAATTGGGTTGCACCATGAGTATTTATGGCATAACTAGTGTGTAATGACCACTATGTTTACACGTTTTGTAACATGGGATACAGGCCAGGTAAACACTACCAAAGTGGACCTAAGCTGATATTCCAATTAGGCTACAGTCAAGAAAATGAATCAAATTTAATGATTCAACTCATTTCTGTTACCACTGTAGTGGTAGAAAACTGGCATCAGCCAATGCCATTTAATGTCTGTTTGTTTATGATTATACATCTCATGTCTTGCGAAAATGTCAACATCATCATAAATATACAATGGATGTAATCTATCTCTCAAGATATGTTGGTGAGGATGGGGTCGTTTGGTGTTTTCAATTAATTAATTGATGAAATCAAAGCGGTCTGCCATTGTAAATAGATGTTAGTGCTGCTTAAGGGCTTGCATAAATATTTAGTTATTACTTAGGGATACATTACTATTACACATAACTAATTTGTGTGAACATTGTGTGAAATTTTAGTAATGTGTAAATCGTAGAAGCACTTACAACTAGGCTATGTTTGAACATAGTGTGAGGTGGTGCAACTGCCCCAGGTCTCAAAGCTCTAGTATTGAAAGCTATAAAATTAAGTCTTCAAATATATGAATTCCGTCTGGAATGACCTTTCAGGACTAGTTTGGCTTACTGGTTTCATTATAGTGAGCCAGATCAATACAACATCAATGAAATGCCTTGGACCACTGCGCATGTCTGAGTCCTGGCCAGTGGACCCATCGCAAAGACAAGACATATGCTATGTCTCCAAGGCCCTGGATTAACAGGGTAGATGTGATCTTACATTAAGCCTCTGCGGGCACATAGCCAGTCTGTTCTGTCTGTGCATCAGTGTTACCTCC
>OMKK01008604.1:7853-28089 GCA_900302305.1 Polymixia japonica | reverse complement strand
TCCACTTAACAGGAGTGAGTCAGTGAAGTAAATATAGCCTGAAGTGTATGTGTTGCTGCCCACTTACTAATCACCACCTGCTAGTGTTAAAGGGAAGGCAGATCTGTCTCTGGAAAGTCACCATCTACCATCGAACTCAGGCACCAACAACCACACAAAAAAAACAGGTTACAACTGCTATAATGTTGCTCTGGTGGAGATATGAAAATATGTTTTGATACTGATAAAGAGACACTGTCAGGTAGTACTATAAAATCATGATTACATTCCCTCCACAAGCACTGGCAGTGCTACTGTTCCCAAGGCCACGTAGCTGATTTTATGATCGCTAAATGACAGGTTGAAGGCCTGTTTTAACGTGACAGGGGGAAGCAAGCAGAAACAGGGTCAGGTCACAAGGACAATACCAGTCTGATAAAAGGAGAAAAAAAACCCAACAGAAGAACACCAAAACAGGGCTGTGAATTACTTCAATAATAAGTAATTCTGAGCGTTTGTTTTAACTGCTTTACGTACCAGGTGGGTGGGGTGTCCCATGTCAAGACAATACTGATAGCATAAGGTGAGCTGCGAGTCACATGATGAGGAATTCTTACATTCTTTCCTGTAATTGTCGGAACTTTCTAGCACTCGTTAGTCGTTATTTTCTACATGGCGAACCCACCTGGCATCTAAAGTAGGCCAGCAGAACAGGTATTTATAAATACTATTTGACTCCAGCATGGTTCCAAATCCACCAAGGCTTAAAGCGGTGATGCAAGACTTGACGTGAGGCTCAAGTGAATGGAATGTCATTACCACAGAAAACCGCAGAAAATCTCCAAAAATCAGTAAAAGAATTATGACACTCTGGATATTTTTTTTTACATTCAGTGGAGGTGCAGGGTTATAATGACATGCCAACAATGCTACTTTTGGTTTTGATTTCATCACACAATTCAGAGTTTAGAAGAAAGAGGGAGGGTGCAGAGAAGAGCGGAGACTTAAATTCCCCACTGATCTTGCATCAGCTAAGAAGTTTCCAATCATCTGGTGCGAGTGCAGAAAAACGTCATGGTCACAAGTCACAGATTTAAGCAATATTCAAGTGCTTTTAAAATGATCACAAAAACATTGTTACACTTGTTGCTGCCCCTCTTGCATGTGTGTATTGTGTCAGACAAGACTGACCGTCTAACTGCACACACACGCGCGCGCACGTACACTCTCACACACACACACACATACACACACACACACGTACACTCTCTCACACACACACACACACACACGTACACTCTCACGCAGACACACACACACACACACACACAGACACACACACACACACACACACAAGAACACACAGGCAGCTACGCTTGTATAAATAGGGAGGGAGATGAATGGCTGTGTCTCACTCCACCACTGTGACTCCGTTCATCTAACAGAGTTTCAAAGAAACGTCGGGCGGAGGGAGAGCCTGCCACCATGGGTCAACTCGAGGCCACTTCCTGTGGAGGCCCCCCTCCACATTTCCCTCAAAATGATCCTCCCTTCTCCTCCTCCTCCTCTTTTTTCAGCCTTTCCCTTCATCCTCTCGCCATTTCTCAGCAAACGCAGGTCAACTGTGAGGTTATAAGGTCAAACTGGTCTCACTCTCCCAAGCAGATAATCTCAAAACAAAACTCCACTGCAGTAATGTGCAGTAATGTGCAGTAATGTGCAGTAATGTGCAGTAATGTGCAGTAATGTGCAGCAATGTGCAGTAATGTGCAGTAATGTGCAGTAATGTGCAGTAATGTGCAGTAATGTGCAGTAATGTGCAGCAATGTGCATTGTAAGAAAAGCACAACTACAGAGGTGTGATATTTCCGTTGTTGTTTTTTCAGGATTGAATGTTTTTAGGACATAAAACTCCCATTCAGTTCTAACAGAGGGCTACTTTTTCCTGTTTTTTTCCCCCCTGCTTTTCACAACCATGCCTACAGTTATTAAGTACAAAATGTAATAATTTCAGAGAATGAGACTGTATAAGTCTGTTCACCGAAGAAAAAAAAAAACATTCCAAAGAACAAGATAGCTGCCTAGTTACAAAAATAGTAGCGCGTACGGCGTGCGAGGAGAACATTGCCCACTTGTTGATGGGACAACAGCACAAGGAGCCAGTGTGCAAGAGCCCTTTCTAATGGTTGAACATGTAAGGCCTTGTTCCACGGTGCACCAAAATAAGAGCCGTGTACACTATAAATAATAGTTAGGCAAAGCTTTTGAGGTCTTTGAAAACGAATTAATTTGACTGGGCTGCAAATGCAGCACCTGATTTTCAGAGACCGTGGGGGGACCCTGAGACCGCCGAAAGTAGACACAGGCTACAATTGTGAATCCCTTGGACACCTGTGTCTGTGTGTGGTAGGAGACAAAAAATGTTGAGGCCCAAGGATTTAAGGAGGCATGGGGGTGAGGGGGTTCGCCCCCTCTCACAAACGCACAAAAACACCACCACGTGCAAGCACATACATTTCAGGGGGACATGCACAAACACACGCACGCAAACACACACACACACGCACGCACGTGCACGTACCCAGAGAGCTACAGGTGTCAAGTTCAGTTCCCTAAGCACACAGAAACACAGCCCCATCTAGGCCTCAGTGAGGAAGCAGACACTGGCTTTTGTTTGGGATGCCAGCAGACTTCCCCGTAGACCCATAAAGGGCTCTAAAGAACTCCCAGAATCCATCAAACTGACAAAGTATCTCCAGCATGCAGTGGAATCACACACACAACCACACAAGACTGCTATTACACATTGGCGCCATTAGAAGCATTACATCCCTTGTCCAATTGCTTTATTTCTCACGCAAGTCTTCAGTCAGAAGACATATATATCATAGTTCCTTCAGTAGTATCCCCCAGTGATTTTCAAAGTGAACTCTTCCCACACAACACTACACAATGTCACCATTATTTAATACTGCTTGCTGTTAGCGCATTCCACCACATCCTTTCTTACCTGTCTGGCAGGAAGTTGGCTCGTGCTGGCTTGGACGCTAACCACTCCTGCAAGGAAATGCCCATATTAGGGCAGTAGGGTTATGAAATGCTGCACATGTCAAAAGTACACAACACAGTTAAAGAGAGGTTAAAGGTGTGTCTTCCTGTAAAGGAAAGTCCTTTAGGGCACTTGGTTCAATCCAACCAGGCTGAGAGAAGACTTTCCACAAATATATATAATGCAACTTATTTATGGGGTGTCTGATACAATCTCCAAATACTACGTTAACAAGTATAAGACATACACAAGTATAACACACACACACTGTCAAGTTCCAAGTTTCAGGTTAATCTCTGCAAGGATACTTCTTTAGCAACAGGTAGCCCAGAGATAGTGTAACCTCCCAACACACACACACACAAATATTCAAGACATTTATATGTCACTCTGGGTGAGTATAAACGGAAATGAATTAGTATAATGGATGAGTTCACTACGGCTTATGGTTCGACCACCTGGCAATGCCAGAGTGGCAGATGGTGTTTGGAGAGAGAGAGAGAGAGAGAAAGAGTAAATCAGAAAGAAAGGTGTCATTATCATTGTTGGGAACTCTTGGCAGATTAATAACATCTCTTAACCATTACGTTTGAAACATGCAGAGTTCTAAACTAAGCCATGAAGTAATTTGCATTTATAAGTCTCCAAAAGCATTCTTCACTGATTGGCTCATTCCAAACACCTGCACATTAGCGAATCAAGATGTGAATATAACCCTTACCCTAATTAAAAGGCACATAAACAAAAGTAAATTTCACACAATTTCACACTACCCTTACTGATTGTAAAGCACTACGCAAAAGCACACTTAAACACCAAGTCACATTTTGCCATTTTAGAAGCAACAATCTCCAAACCTTTGGGCAAACTGGGAGGCAGGCAATGTGAGAATTTAGTCAGAGTGCACCCCCGTGTGGCAGAAGTAAGGATTGCAACTAGTGTAATTACATCAGAATCAAGCAGAATCAGAATCAGAATCAGAATCAGAATTCCTTTTATTGCCGAGTATATTTGCACATCCAGGGAAAGTAACTTATGACAGTATGATGTCTGCTGAGTGGTTGGGCAATAAGATCTACCAATGATCTACCAGCTAGGACTACCACTCTATAGTTAAACAACAAATATCCAAAAATGTAAAAGGGCAGTGTGTCTAAAATTATATTAAATACATAGTCACATTAGAAAAGAACAACACCTTTTCAAGGTTTTTGTGCAGTTCTCCAACCTTGGTGAATACGTTAGTATTAGTGCAACAGATAAACATGTTAGTAGGAGATACAGAGATGATTAAACTGATGAAAGAGTCTTTCAAAATATGGTAGCAATGAGTATTTCTGTGCGCGCATGTGTGTGTGTGTGTGCGCATGTGTGTGTGTGTGTGTGTGTGCACACATCACACAACACACTTGAACACCAGGTAGAGAACAGAGAGGTCCCTGCATGTGGCACTTTCCACATGGCAATAAGCCTCGTTGTCACAATGGATTTATAAATAACCTTTCGACAGCTGTCCTCTCCCTTCTTCTCACCCATTTACCCATTATTCTGACAGTCTCTTTGTCTATTCGCTGTCCATATGTAATGTAACACACACAGTCCTATTGTAAAGAACGGCAGCCCTTCAGATGGATTCTGAGGAAATAGACAGTAGGTCCTCTAAGAACAATTGCCATACCAACAGAGACAGCGCAGAACCCGTTCTCTAAGGACAATACACATTAGTCATTCACAGATGTAGGCCGGATCTTCAAAGAAATGTTTATTTTGCTCCAACATGTTACGACATCAAGATCTTGAATGAATTCTTTACGAATTCTGTTACTTTTTCATCAAGGTTTTCACCCTTATTGCAACCGACACTTCGGCCTCAGCCATTCTGTCACAGACAGACTGCTGGGTGTTTAGTTACGTTAACACTCCAAAGTGAAGTTTCCCTTAAGGACTGATAAGCAATCAGTTCCCCTACCTCATTTTCTATCCTTAAACTGTCAGTAGGGAAACTGCAAAACTAACCCCAGATCAGTTTCTACAAGGAACTTCTCCCTTGTCCATAGTTTACACTCTAAACATGCCTATCTTATCCTACTTTCTGTCCAATGAGAGTTGAGGATAGACAGATATGTAAACCTCAGCCGGCTGGTTGGACAGCAAACTGAGGCCTGCTACTCACAACCTGAGCAACACAGTTCAAGAAATCGTTGGCGTGAAAAGGAAACTGAAATGGGTCCCAATTTGTCATCCTCTTCATTTACTTGGAAGCATATGATGGATGTGACAGCATTATTTGTATTTTGACAAGTAAAGCCAAGCTGCATAGCTTTAAAGAGGATGTCGTAATCAAACATTCCGTTGTTTCTCCTAAACAGTATTTGATCCTCTTTTGGGTGGAAACGCCGGTTCTACCTTTCTGTCTGTTGACTTTCTACTCAGCTGAAACTGACAGGAGGGGGGTTCACTCCAGCAGAACAAGATTGCAGATGGCTGGCACCCTGAAATCAGTTAAGGGCTTTCAGAATGTTTAGCCTGTCTGAGACCAGTCTGGCTGAGAAAATAAAACTAGAAAAGAGCAACAGTGAAGAGAGAGGAAAGGGTAGAAAAGCAGAAGTACATAATAGCAGTGATGACAATGAATTAAAGTCAGGTCAATTCTGATGCGAAAAACCTAATGCAAATGTACAGAAATGGTCAGAGAACTGAGTCCGCTGCACTAGATTTTCTTTTTAACTATCTAAGATAGTTGCTATGACAACACTTCCTGGTGTCAGCTGGTGAATGCACACATCTGGGGTTGATTAGAATCTGATTAGAACACAGTTACTAACACAGCCTTCCTTCATGAAGGCAGCAGAGGCAGTGCTGTGTGCTCTTTCCTGTGTTGTAATATCGCTTTTTCTGTTGTTTTTAACTGTTATACAATTTTGAGCAGATGAGAAATAAAACTATTCCTTGGCAAATGTTACTATTATAGACTGATCTACACTTAGTTTGATAAATTTTGAGCTAAAACTGAAAAACCCAGCAGTGTTTAGCGTTTTATGAAACCAAGTCATTCTATTGCTAAACCATCCGATGGGTGTGACTGTTATTTGCAATGTCACCACTCCTGTCAGTTCAGGGCAGAATTAGACCAGCCAATATGGGCTCGGCCTAGTGTCTACCATATACACACAAAACAAATCTTACATAGCACAAATACCAATTAGGCTAAACTTTTAAGTGAGAGCTACATATTTAGACACCACTGTACTGTAGCAAAGTGATGACATTGTGAGATTGAGATGAGAAAGGCAAAACTTATGTTGTAATTGTTCTCATGATTTCTGCTTGCATTGCTTTCAAGGCTAATAAAGAACAGTTTACGAGAGCGTGGTCAATTTTCATCTTTATGTTCTGTTAGATACAACACTATGTCCATTATAATATCAATGATGTGTTTCACTGAGCATCCGGTAATATCCTATGACTAGTTACACAGGAGATAGAGAATGGGGGAGAGAGAGAGAGAGGGAGAGAGAGAGACAGAGAGAGAGAGAGAGAGGAGGAGAGATGTTACCATTCACAAGGTTAATCATCCACATAAACATTAGTTAAGTGAGAGGGCCAAAACACACCGTCTGATGATGATGATGTGTGTGTGTGTGTGTGTGTGTGTGTGCGTGCGTGTGTTTGAAGAGTGTTTGTGTGTAAGAATTTTGAAAGAATATGTCAATCACTGGGTCTAACGAGGAAGTTTTCACTCAAAGCCCTGAAACGTGCACGTCAACAAACAACTCGCACTTCCACAAATACGATGGAAGTCATCAGGGGGATTTATGTCATAAAGGAAACCAAACCTAACTGACTAGAGAATTCATGGCTAGCAGTCTTGCTTGTGCACCGACCTACAGTAGCTGTTTATCGGAACTCACCCACCTCAGAGCTGTAGATCGAGTCAGGCAGCATTCTGCCTCAAAGATTCCAGAACAGCCTGTTAGTTGAAAGGTCATTACAGCACTGGTTATAGCAGAGTACACCACTTCACCCAGTAACCAAACAATTCCTCTACTGTTTCAGAAGTTAAACTCAAAGGGAGATGGAGGAATGAAAGGAATGAAACCCATGCTCCTTCAACCCTACGATACACAGTACGCTCCCTCAGGACCGTGAGGATGTGGAAGATTTAAAGTACAATTCCAGTCATTTTCAACCTGGACCTGATTTTCATACTGATCGGCTCTGAAACAAGAATTCATCAGTTGCTTTGTTCTAGCGGTACTTATGGTCTCAGTTAGCTGGGATTGCTAGTCTTGCCTGTCTCGTACAGTTTTGATGCTGTTTTAGCCCGAGAAACAAGGAAGTGTTTAAGCAATGGCCAAGATAGCATCAAAACTGTACGAAACAGGCATGTCTTGAGATATTTTTTTCTATCTATTTACAGGTATCATCATTGCAGGATGATCATTTTGAAAAAGACATATTTTTGGGTGATTTTGGGGTCAAATGTTCACATCTCTATGATCGGAAAAGATAGGAAAATCAGGTCCAGGTTGAAAATGGCTGGAATTGTACTTTAAGTCTTAATGCAAGTATTAGATAAAAGGTCAGGATAACGTAACATCCTCACGGCCCGGAGGGAGCGTACTGTGTATCGTAGGGTTGAAGGAGCATGGGTTTCATTCCTTTCATTCCTCCATCTCCCTTTGAGTTTAACTTCTGAAACAGCAGAGGAATTGTTTGGTTACTGGGTGAAGTGGTGTACTCTGCTATAACCAGTGCTGTAATGACCTTTCAACTAACAGGCTGTTCTGGAAGCTGCGTCTTAATTGCCCAGTAGGACAGTATTTGAGACTAGCGTCCGCAGCCCACTGGGACCTTAAGACTCCATCGCTAGTAAATTCAGACGCAACGTGAGATTAAACCATGCCCGCAGTCGAAGCTTACCTGCTCACAGCTGCAAACAGTGCTTGCCCCTGGTGGTGAGAGGTAACGACTCCGGTAATTGGAGTTTGACAGGTTTGGGTTTTTTGTTTTTTTCGTTTGTTGAGACCACATCTCAACTTCTCAAACCAACACAAAAATGAAGTAGCAGTGTGTGTGTGTATGCATAGTGTGTGTGTGTGTGCGTGTGTGTGTGTGTGTTGATGAAGCAAGGTTAAGAGGGGCAGTGGCAAGACAGGAAGACGAGAAGAAGGCACCAGCCCCAGGTTTGCTGTTTCACATTGAAATGTTTCGTCTGTAATGGGGGCCAATAAAACAAACATTTTCTAATTTCACTCCGACTAAGTTCATACGCCGACCGAAGCTCCACTGCTGACTATCCAATTTAATCTTATTTAGTTCAGGAAATAATAAAGAAGACATAAAAAAGGGACATTCTTGTGGATGTGCGCGTCCATGCTTTGCCAGTACAGTGGACTAGTGTTTGTTCCAAGGATACCGGACTGGGCGGCCTTATGACCACACTTGACAAGATTAGACGAGGCATCTTTTTCGCCGGCGTCATCGCCCGGGTTCATCATAAAACACTACGAGGCTGCGTATCCCCCGCCAGTAGTGATGCAGCCAAACACGTGGCCCGTCTCTGTGTGTGAGGCGTGAGAGGGGTGAGTGTGACTTCACGAGACGAAAAAGAACAAACACAGGCAGGGAACTTGATGCACGCTCAGGTGTTCCCCTTCCTGTCTGCGTGATCGTGTCCGCCCCCCACCCCCCACTACCACCCCCCGAGACTAGTGCCAAACTACGCTAACGTACGAGTACGTTCCCTCCTACGATATTAGTCACACCGCTCTACGTTCTCATACTCCTTCAACATGATAAAACCTGTTGCATGTTACAGTAGACTCCTATGACACAATGAAGGCCTAGAGGAAGCAAGGCAGGAAGTATGTGATCCTAAGCTCCCAATGCGGTGGGCCCACTCATCTTAATGGGCGCAGAGAGGAGGCTTTGATGGCAGTGAATGGAGTACTAATGAGTTGGCCTTATCAATGGCCTGTCTGTATTCTGTCCTTCTAATGGCCAAGGGACATCAACAGGGCTGTTGATGGTCCATGTAAACATCTCAGGGACTTCCCTGTGTGGGGCCTTCCTTTTGACCATCATACCAGGGGCATAATCTGTCTAAGTGGTTCATGTTGGACTGCACTGGCAGTGCTGCAAGTGATTAAATGTTTGCTATTGCGTAATAGACTAATATGAGGGTAGTAGCTGTTTAACTAAACTATAACACACTATTCTATTCTAGAATACTCTATTTACTTTCCAAATAAAAACCCATTATGTAGCAAACACAGTAGGTGGGGCCTAACCTTGCAACATAAATGACTGTAGAAAATTATCACGATAGGAAGGCCAAGGAAGCCGTTCTATGAAAACATCTAGTCCTCTATCACCTGTTGCATGCAATTCTCATTTATTAAATAATTTCCCAGACATTGTCACTGCATTCACAGATGAGCTACTGCCAAAATGAAACACTATTGCCTTTCGTATGGTACCCCACTACTGGAGCCTGTGATTTACGAGTAAGGGTTGTAAGGGGCTGGCATGTTTCATCTTCCACGACCAACTGTTGCTTCTGATGACGAGGCAGAGGTTCATTCTTAATGGAAAAAAGTGGATCGACACATGGCACACTTACCTGGCCGGGGCAATGTACAGTCGGGTCTGGTCGTATCTCCTTCCACTGTAGCCAAACTGTATCCGTCAACAAACTGGGAGGAGACCTTTCTCTCCCTCTACGCGCAATGTCAGAACTCGACTAATTTGTTTACACCAAAGAAGGATCACACGGCGGACTTCAAAAACTGCCCGATCCTCGCCGCTTTCTCTTCCTGCTGCCGGTTATAGTTAATCTTTAATTACCGCTTACTTCTTCTTCCCCGTGTGACTCCTTGTCTTCTACCTCCCTTCTCCCTTTCCTCCACTTGAACGCTTCGTGACGAGAACGGCCGAACTTCGTCGGGAGGAGAGAAGCGGAACGATGGGAGGACTAGCGGATGTTCTGAGAACAGGAAAACATGCGCTTTGTCATTTTCCTATCCGCCTTGCAGAGGCGCACTATCCCTATATGATATACTAGTATCTATATGGTCCAATGCAACCATATTGCCTGGATTGATAGTGCCCGGGGGGCCACCTTGATCAAAATACCCTACTAACAAAGCAAAGTGCGTGTCATTATAAGACCATGGATTTACCTCTTCTCAAAGGACAAAGAAAACGTGCATAAAGTAAAAGATTTTATTTAAATTAGCATAAAAAGCACAAAATAACTAACACCCATGTGTAATAGGCTACAGTCAACTTCAAACTTTTTCCCCCCAACAGACAGTGATACAGCTTAATGTGAATATTTCATAAAGTTGAAAATAAGCACTTTATAAAAAATAGATAGGCTATCTACATTGTAACATAATGGCCTTACAGGATGCATTTCCCAAAAGGCTATGTAGTCTGTACATTGTCCTCAACAATAGAAAAAGGAACTCCGCCACTTGAGAAAATGCTAGAGAGATAGCAGTAGTCCGCTGGATCTACCTTCTATGGGAGTGTAGTGAGTGCACAGCGAAAGAGGCCTAAGGACCTCAAGTGAGAATATTACAGGAAATTAAGCAGAAAAAATGCTTTCTCTATCAAACCCAAAGTGGTTATATTGTAACCAACAATACCAAAACCTTGTTGTCCATCTATGTCTGAGGCGCAAGTCTTCCCATCCAAACCAGAGGTTATTCATACTGAAAATATTCCTCCCGAATACAGATACTTTTATTAACCACCACCAGATGGTATTCTTTAAACTCAAATAGCTCTCCCAATGGAAAAGCAACGTTTCTGCACTGCTGACCTGACCGTGTCCAAAGAGAAGAGTTGTGCAACATTTACAAACACCAATAGTTCACACAAAGTATCAAATGTCTGGAAAAAAAACATATTAACAATGAAATGAAAGGACAAACAGGCTTGTTGACATTTCTCAGCCTTTGGGGGCTCATCAGGGAGTGTGGGGAGAGGTGGCACAGGAAGAATGACTCAGCGAGGGTTGATCACAAGAATAGGACGGGGTGGGAGCAGACAGTGAAGGAAAAGGGCTGTAACAAAGGGAACGGTAGGTAGACGCAACCTAGATGGTCGATGCCGGTTTAGGGCCTGAGTGCTCTCATGGTAAAGGCTTTTCCAGAATAGATATTAAGGGAAAGGATGGCTGGAGCAGTCGGTAGAAGATAGGAGTCCATAGCAGGGTGGTTACTCCTGGGCTTCTTTGCCAGTCATCTTGTAGATCTCAGTGGGGCCGTCTACATGGGTGATGGTGGTGGTCAGCTGGATGTCCTCTCCACTGTTGGCCCCGGCATCTCCTATGGACACACACACTACATGTTATAGACAGCAGCGTTTCAAACATAATATCCACTATCCAAGTCGATAAAACCTTGATTGAGGTTCCACGATATATAAAAATGTTAAGAGTAATACATGTCATTCAGGTTCCTGCTGTCTCCTTTGTATTTCAGTCTACTGTATATTCCTGTAAATCAAATAAACCAACCAACCAAGCAACTTTTGGAGGAAGACTTGTTTTGGGTCCTTCTTTTTATTAATACCTTCAGGCGTACTTTAAACAGAACTGAAACTAGTTGCCTATTCCATCAAGCAAGATTACCAAATATGCCAGGCTTATTTCGGTTAGTCTGACTCATTTCCAATGTATTTCATTGCTCTGGGGCAGGCTAATTGTCAGGCTCAGCCTAAATTAGTGCTTAACCAGACTTCCTGTAACACTGATTGGAAAGTGATGATTTTACCAACAACTTTGGAGCATACTGCCGTAACTATTCATTATTTTACTTTATTAACCACTATCAGTCAAAAAAGTTTATAGAAAATAAATAAATTACATAATGATAAATGATAAGACATACATAACCCTAAATATGAATCGTTTAGGCTTATGCTAAATAAACTGACTCAAACCACTGACCCACTAAATAGGTTTGAGCTTAAGTTTTTGTCATTATCTTCAATGTACTGGCTATATGGTCTACATAAGACCTATCAGGAAAAAAGCTATGCTTGCTATGTTTCTGTGCTGCCCCTTGGCCTGCAGGTCGTCATTGCAAATAAGAAATTGTTCTTAATTGACTTTACCTGCTTAAACAAAGGTGTAAATAAATAAAATAAATTAAAAAAGAGGATAATGGCCTATGGATTTTGATACTACATTTCTGATGACAAATAGTCTATAGAGTCATAGGTCCACACTCCACACTTTATGTAGCATAAGCTTTAATGCTTTATATGCAAATGCTTATTTTATGGCTTGAATGAATCACGTTTTTTTTAAATTTCATTTTCCCCTCAATTATAAAAAGTCACAAATGAGAGAATTTGCATATTTGGTGTAAACGTTAAGCTGCCTGTGTGTTTGTGTGTTGGGGGGCATATAATTAAATGCTGTGACAAAACTCACAGGGGTCATTATCTTCATTAGGGCGGCTCTACTTACATCGTTCTGTAGTTGTTGGATTTCCAGTTCCAACTTTCTCATCTTGTACTGTGTGTAATAATTTTCGTTATTATATGTTTTAATTCTTGATATACTGTACATCCCTCAGTCCTGTTGCTCTTTGATATGGTTCATTACGGTGGCCGAGAAAACAACACAATGTCAGAAAACACGCCCCAATCTGACACACGTGCTGCATCGATTGGATCCATGTTCGATATGGATTTATGTGCATATTCATCTGCACTCCTACACCTTATATTTATAATATTTAACATTCACATTACTGCTGCTAGTGCATACTGTGTTCTATTGTTTTGCATACTTTTGCTATTCCTGCCTTATTTGTGACTCTTTTGATAACTTATTATTATTATTATTATTTCATCATGCCCCAGTGTGAATTTCTTATTTTACTGTATTACCATTTATGAAAAACTTAGGTTTTTCTTTCTTTTGCCATTATCTGTGACTCTCTTAACACTTAGTACAGGGGTGGGCAACCATGTTCCATGGAGGCCAAGAGGCTGCAGGTTTTCATTCCAACCGAACAATACACCAGGTGATTTCACTGATTAACCCCTCCTCTCTTGTCAAAGGTGTGCCAATCAGTGAAATCACCTGGTGTAGTCTTCAGTTGGAAGACTATTTTTATTTGTTATTTTTTGTCTATGCCTGCTACGTAGTTGATGTTTGCCATGTCTCAAGAATTTCACTGCTCAGAATGACCCTGTGTTGTAATGCCCACATGACAATAAACACTTTGACTTGACTTGATATGTCGGGCTGCTTAAGAACAGCGTGCACACACAATAATCTCGACTGCTTGAACCTGTCTTGAATTAGTCTGATCGCGTGAGCCTAAAGTTTCCTTTATGGAACTGCTTTAAACCCGACTGACTTGTCAGGTTTTAGAAATGAATCCCCGCTTTTCTTAGTATGTTTTTATGGAATACCCCCCAGGTGTCTCGATCAAGTAAACCAGCACGAGGAGACAGACTCGCAGAGCAACGCCCCTCCCGTGAGCCTGGCTGACGCATATCAGGGAAAGCTTCCAGAATTTCAAAACCTCTTTTTCTCTCTGCGTCACTGACGTCATGAGATGGATGGTTTTCATTACTTCCTGGCTCTCCTCCCCCCGCTCTTCACTCTTCCCTGTCTTTGCCTTTGGAAGGAAGCCTGGTGTCCATTAGAAAACACCCTCTCTGGCCAAAGAGACCCTCCTTTCCCCTGGGAAATCTTTTTTTTTTTCTCCCTCTCTCTCTCTCTGAACTTTGCATGAATAGGCAGCTTTGCAGTTGAGGATGGCTCTCCAACAGCTACTGGGACATTAAATGTTACAGATAGATACACAGCCAATATCGTGTAGAGACATTACGGTTAGGCTCAAACATTGATGGAAAAAAAACACACCCCACCTAGAACTGTAACAGCAGCGGTACGGATAAAGCCACTGTATCTTCAGTATATTGCTTTCGTTGTATTCTTATCTGTATGCTATTCTCCGTTGCCCCCAATCTCCCCACAGGGACAACTGAAGTTGCGTCTCATCACATCGTAAACATCAGCGCATACGAGTTAGTTACGTTCTCCTCCCACAAGAACGCACGTCTTATTAAAGCTCAGTTAAGAGAAGACAGAGATGGAAGTAGTCACTAAGGATGGACTGACCGCTGGACTGCTCATCTCCGTAGCGCTTGTGCGACGGGGCGTAGAGGAACATGATGGCGAAGACATAGAGGTTCCACATGCCGTAGACTCCTGTCAAGAAGGCGCTGTTCCCCTGCACCGTGTAGTCTCCCCAGTGCCAGTGGCCCTCGTACACCTGAGAGCAGACAGACGGGTGCAAAGACACAAAGGACAAACGACGCACACATGGTAAAAAACGACATTCAGCTGCTGCTGGAACCAAAAACTAGTATTGTTGATATGACACGGTAATATAAACGCTCTTAAACTAGAGCTGTGTGTTATGACGTGGACAGAGGGGTTTGTGTCGTGTTTAGGGCGATACCTTTTGATTTGAGGACGTAATCACACTTACCTGACTAGTGATGAAGAAGATCACAGTCATGGCAGCACAGGTAAGAGTGACCAGCATGAGGAACTTGAACCTGAAGATCAGACCCTAGGTAAGGAAGAGGACGAGTTAGTAAAAAAATTAGAAAAGGAAAAACGCTGTTCTACACAGCAAACCAACCTCATTGCACTGTCATGGTGTAATTCTTGGCCTTACTGTACATACACTCAAACGCGCAAGGAACTTTTAAATTAAGATTAAGATTAAGATTCAGACAGGGACAGACACAAACACAGGGACGGACACAAACACGCACCTCGTAGTGCAGGCGTCTGGCCTTGGACATGGCGGGCAGGGAGGACCTCTTGCCACTGATGTTGCGGAAGACTTGGAACACCATGAAGCACAGGAAGAGGAAGTAGAGACAGGCACAGATCCCTGCCACAATTATGAATGCCATCTGTAGCAACACCAATCAAGGAAATAACCAGCATCATGCTGGGACATGTAGGGAGTTACATCGATCAAACCAATAAATCTTCCACTCAGCTGGCAGAGAGGCAGCGTATGGACGTATGCAATAACAGGTTGAATATTTAATCCAGGGAAAAGGCACTAGTTAATTTACAGCAACCCCCTTAGAGGCGACCATCGGAGTTCTTGTACTGGGATGTAGCTTCAGCTTCATGTCTATCATAATTAAATGTTATTAAGTACACTGAAGCTCTGTGCTTTCTGCAAGGAGGTGTCCCTACCTACAGCTTCAACAGAGGAACCTTGTTTAGAGGGAGGGGCTTTGCAGGGAGGGCTGAAGGGTAGCAGTGAGGGTGTCGATCTTTCTTTTTTTGTATACTTTCAAATTCTTACCAAATTCTGCCCATTTCTCCAAAGTTGCACCTTTAATATTGTAAGCAACAATAACTGCAACAAACAATGCTGATAAATGTATTACTGTTAAATAATTTGTCTCCTTCCTAAAACTGCAGTAGGAGGCCTGGCAGAACCTCTTCACTAGTGGACCTAATAAAGCTTTGATGACCCCGGTTATAGACACTGAACAAAATGTCTTCCTCGAACCCTCGGAATGTTCTGAGAACTGAGCAACTGTCATGTTCCATATCTCAGCCTCCCCTCTCATCAGGTCCCAGAGTCAAGAACGAAAGAGGACAGGAGGAGAGGAGGAGAGGAGAGGGAATAAAAACAGAGATGGAAGGGACATGGTGGCACGGTTTTTTTTTTGGTGTTCTTAGAGTAGAGTACTGATGAATCTTGCATCAATCAGGCTGGCAAGAAAAGCAAAGCAACACAGACACACACCATTGGGGACATTATGGGCAGTACATTAACATCTGGCATCACTGAATTATTCCCTCTTATTAGACTAGAGATCAGTGTTCAGTACGAGTCTAGAGAGAAGACATACACTTACTGTCGGATTAGAGGGGAGACTATTCAACAGTCATGGACAACAGAGCTTAATCAGTATCTAACCAAAAATCAGCTTTTCAAAGAGCTTAGAAAGCACAATTTTGCGAGTATGTACAGGGTGGGTTTGATACAATGACTGTACAGAGGAGCGCCGCTGAGGCATTTCAGTAAACAACCAAGATGGATGCCGTTGATGCCGCTCTGCCAATCAGAGCAAGTATGTCCACGTTTCGTTGCTCTGATTGGTTGTAGGTCTATCCAATTGCGTCCAGAGGCATTTTGGTCTGCAGCACGACATAAACCCTTGGAAATCAAAAATTAACTGAGAGGTTCCAGACTTTTGCAAATTAGTCTGGCGATGTCAGGCTAGCACAGAGGTGCAACTAAAAATAAGTTTAAAAACTCCAAAAAATACTTTCTCTCTATTAGAAATTATGTTTATTGACTACTCAAGGCTGGAAGGGTGACTTGGCCACCAAGACGTTTATCAGAGGGTTTTTAATAGAGTGGCACCTATCCATTTGGAATAAACCATTTGGATTCAACCTATCGTTTGCAGGGGTGATAGGAACCCAACTACAATTCTTCTATTGTTAATACCAGGGCATATGAGGTTAGGAAGGATACAGCCAGTTCAGTTCCAACATCTGAGGCCCAGATGCTGTAGAAAGGGTTTGTCAACTGGACGCCCCTGGTAACAGAAGCACAAACAATTCTAGATGTCATCTCGGTTTACAGTTTCACAGCATATTATGATATTTGGCGGAAAATTTCTCACATGGAAAAAAAAAGAAAACATGAGGAAGGCTTGAAAAACAAAACAATATATAGAGAGAGAAAATGATTGCTGTAATTACAAGATTACTGTTCAAAGTAATAAAGAAATAAAGAAATAAAGAAAAAGGTTTCGGCCTCACCTCTCACACATATCAAAAATAAAGAGGCAGAAGGAGCCAAAGACGATGGGTCCAACCTGCTTCCAGTAGACCGAGAAACGGTTCCTCTCCGTCTGGTCCTGAGAACAGGGACACGAAACCACAAGATCCAACTTCAACTACCTCAAAGATCAACCTGTTAATACACCAGTCTGCCATCTGCCCCACAACACTGAGTCCAGCTTATGGATGTCTTCTTAGTTTTTATCATACTATCAATAAAATCCATTTATTTGCTAGATGAAAATAGGAATTCTTTGTCTTAGTAGTAAGGGCGGCCCATGGTGCGCCAAGTCGTATCAACATACATATTCGTTTTATATTTAATGAGTGCTGTTAAGAGGTCACTATGAATGCCTCTCTCCCTTTGTGGGATCACAGGGATGAATAGTTGTAGGCGTAATTGGTATTGTAGGACAGAATAATCATTTGGATTGAAAAATTGAAGATGTGACACATTCTACGCATTCAAAGCTTTCTGGCCAAAAAGCAATTAGTTAGTCTCGTTATCTCAGACATGCTTAATCTATTCATTTGTTCATGAGTAAACACTCCCGCAACTGCCCACTCCCAATTGCTGTCACTCTCAATACAACCAGGCAATTAGAAATGGATGTCAAACTGAAACGGATTTAGAGGCCTTTGGAACAAAATGTCCAAAGATAGAGGTCAGTCAGCTCGCTTGAAGGTCAGCGGGCAAAAGAACCAACATGCAGACTTAATAATGAAGCGTGAATACTGTGATAAAGGAAGCCCTGAAGGGCCAGTATGTTGTATGGTGCCTGGTACGGTACCATGAGGTGCTCCCCACAGAAGATGATCCAGAAGGACAGCAGCATTGAGTAGAAGATGCCCTGCCTGATGTCTCCAAAAAGCAGCATCCAGGTCCAGTCGAAGCCCACGGAAAACCACTCCACTGGGATGTTGATGAACGTCATGGAAATGCCCAGAGCGAAAATGACCCTGACAAAAGGGAAAAAATAAAATCATTACCAGAGCATTCAACTATGGTTAATATGATTATCATATTAACTATTAAATAAATAATCCTTTCCATTATTATAACTACCAACAAACACCATATAATTATATTAACATCCATAGATGTATATTTTCACGTATTATGTTTATAATTATAAGAGATTGTTAGAATGTTTAATAATGACAATGTATTATAATCATTAATTGAAAAAGAGTCAAAATCAATACCACCAGGAGTATCATTTATCATGCAGCGTAAGCAGCTTTGTGTATGTACTAAACACAGACAAATAGATGACTCAACAACCTACAGGTACTGAGGAAACAAATCAAAGAATGTGTGGTTGAATAAAGTTGCTAAAACAAAAGAAAAAACTAAAAATGTTTTTCATATGCAGATCTACTCCTCACGCTGATGTGTTCAGCAGCCAGGTGTGAAACCTGGACTACGTTTTATAAAGCACAATAAAGACAATCGCATCAAGGTTAAATTTGCATCCATTAAAACAGGGCCATGACGTCTTCATAGATTAGATTAGAATAGATTAGATTATCCCGACAGTGTGTGGCCACTAATTAACCAACTGTTTAATTAACCAACCTACTGACTGACCACATTACTACAGCTAACCTGAACTTAAAAACATCAAGTTGAACTTTTATCTTGAACTTAAAAAGCCAGACATAAAAGGAGAGCAAGGTTTACTACAGAACCATCTGCGTACAGAGTCAGAACAAGGCTTCCTGTTGTAACCACTGCAGGTCCCTGCATGCCTGGCCTTAGATGAAAGGATAATCACAAATAAGAGCGGTGGCAGCGGTGGGACGGGCGGGGGAGGGGGGCAAGGACATAGCAGGAAACACTCAGAAGGACAAGTTTGTAGGGCACAAACAGTTTTGTAAACAATATAAGTAACGGTAAGTAAGAGTTGCGAGAAATGGGTCCGAACCAATTTCACTTCAGAAATCCCATCAGCAAAATAAATTCCGGCATGTTCTCCCCAAGCATACGGAGTGAAACCACATTGTGTTGGTATGCAGAGAATGTCCCTAGAACCACCAACACAGACAGGAGAGCTCAGGGCCTGCATGTGTGTGTTTATGCAAGAAATGCTATATAACAGAGAATATCCACAGGAAGCTTAAGCTGTGAATATTCTACATCTTTGCTGACTACAGTAAAGAATTTGTTTGTTTCAAATTTTGAGAGAAGTAAAAGAAGGGAGAGCTTCTCATCCGTCTTCAGCAGTTCTCCAACTTCAAAAGAGATCTGAAGCTTCCCGTTCCTGACACCTCGATGGACTAGCATGAGAGACGGCTCTGGTAAAGCTTTTACAGCATGAAAAAATCATCGGCTGTCCACGAATAGTGCTATGAGTGGCACTTCCTGAGAGTCTGCTGGTCATTTGGGAACGAGAGCTGTGAGCCGGAGAAGTTAAGAGTATAGGAGAGGAGAGAGACACAAACCGCGTGTACGTCCTGTGTGTGTGTGTGTGTACGTAGGATGTATTGGTTGAGTGCCAGCTAGCAGATTGTGTAACATGTTTCACGCTTCGCCAGGCCTTCCTGCGTCGCTGAACGCAGCCTCTTACTGATCCATCTTTCCAGCGCAGCGGGGGGTTAGACAAACACTGGGCTCTGAACATAGCTTCATGTTCCACAGAACGCCATTCTATCCGTCTGCCTCAGGCAACCCGTTGTTGCAGTAATGTTCATAGACTTGATGTTACATATATAAGTTTAGTAAAGCTATGAGTAATAATCTTTGATGTTATGAACGCTACCTTTTTTCTACATAAACTTCAGTTCAAATATTTGTTGCTGTAGCTAAATACATTTGGCCGTTCACGTATCTTTCTTCACAGATCTGTTTGACTACGTTTTAATGTTTTCTTCAAGCATCATGTCCAGAATAATACTGCAGGCCCTGTATTCATCTAAATGCAAAAGTGCTGGGGGTTCGTGAACGTACACAAACATACTGGAATCTATTCATGGTCTTTGATCAGCACTCCAACTCTGAGACACTGGGACTTCTGATCCCTATGACCTTCAGTACACAGAGCTAGCTTGACCTAGGTGTACACTTCATCCATAGTCAATCAGAGAGCATGGGTCACTGGTCAGTCAACATACTGAGGCTGAGGCTCAATGGCTTTTCATGAAGTTACTGGGACCCGCTTGTGTTTCTTTAAACAGGAATGTTCTGAAACGTATTTCTGTAGTCGGTGTGGTAGCTCCTGGAGGAGGTATGATGCCAAGAACAACATCAGATGGTAATTACAAAAGCGATGATGACACAGACACAAAGGCTGTCATAATGAATGATTATGAATGGAAAATTGAAGGGTCGGGGG
>OMKK01008561.1:8267-21406 GCA_900302305.1 Polymixia japonica | reverse complement strand
GTTGAGGGGAGGACGCAGGGTAAAAAACGACAGCAGATATGCTAAATCCAGATGACAGAGCTAAGCCAGGTACAACGCACACGTGTGCCCGCACAAAAGCGTTGACAGGCCAACCCACGGCCAGACACACACACACACGTAACTGGCACACACTTATAACCACCTTTAGGCCCTTTGATGAGTTTGATCTCAGTGACTTTCTCCGCAGCGGGTTTCCTGCGTAGAACGTAGAGGCGGACGATAGCGCCGGCCTCCTTGAGAGCCTCCACAGCTTGGCTGTGTGTTACCTCCCTCACGTCGACGTCGTTCACAAACAGGATACAGTCGTTCACGCTAAGAAGGGAGAGAAGGGGGAAGGTACAACATGAGGTTGTTTGGGTGAAGACGGTTTCGGCGGTATAAAATGTCAGAGGCAGGACCTCTGACTTTAGCTGGGTTACTTGGTCTCATCATTGGTATTCAAGGTGTTTTTCCCACCAAATATTTAATATCAAATTGTAAATTGAGGATAGAAGTAGGCCTCTGCTATTGATTTGGAGTTCAAGACAACTGAAGCATATTTTTTGGGTATGTTATCAATTGCTGGGAATGACGAAGAGTTGATATGTAAGGAGGAAGTGACAGCCCGTGTGGTAATCTTTAGACAATCACCATTTTTTAAAGAGCTAAAAATCCGACTTGTCAGAATCCTAGACCTCATGCTGCTCAAATTGAGATTCTGGACATTATTGTTTGTGTAAACAATTGAGATACATACAGTAGCATACCTGAAACATGTTTTTTTATCTGCATGGAGAGATGAGTGCATTTCTGCTACGCTTCATGGACTGACTTTGCACTGGGTATGTACTCTTTTTGCCCAAGTCATCATACAAGGATGACAAAGGATCTCTAAGAATGCCAATGGCATCCTATTCATGCTACTCCAGGAGGACTCAAGACCCACTAATTGCATGTTTCTGTAGGATTTTGACTTATTGACTTTGATTGTTCAAACGGAACGGCCTATCTTAATTATTACAGCATGGACAAACCGTGGACTTGATGGAAAGTATCTCCTTGAGGTATTTGAGAGACGATGCTCGCAGCAGTCAGAACAGGCAAAGAAAAAACAGGCATTCAGGCAAACCAGGTCATCGTTACTTGAAACTGAAGTCATCCCGTAGAGACTGTGATAGGTCGACTGTAAAGAGGAGGGTCTGAATCCACCCATGTCCTCTTTATTGTAGTTTAAAATGCAGTTTTGTGCAGAAAGGCGAACCCTGTATTACTGCCTGTTTCAAAGGCAGGAAAAACCTTTTTGTTCATCATAGATTGTAATGGGCTCCTTAAGAATCTACTCATTCTTACCGCTCCTTTTTAAAGAGCGATGCATCTCCCAGAACTACCATTTTCTTTGGTTAGAACACATTTTTTTCATGTAAAATCTGTCTAAAATCTCAAAAATACAATTGAGTCTGATACCCTCTGTGATGTAACTCTGATGTTGATTGGGTTGGACAGTCTATGGGTTTTACTGTTGTATTGCAGTTATATTTAGGCTTGTCCTCTGTACTAGGTGGGCTTGCTGGTGGAAAAACGACTGGTTGTCTGAGTAAGTGAATTCAAAGAAGGAAGTGCAGGATGGTTGGGGGAGAAACTAGCAACTAGCAGCTAGCAACTAGCAATTACTCTGAAACCCAAGCTGGTCAGGACAGAGACATATCCCACAGAGCTATACTTGGGCTTTTCACTGTGAAATTTTGAAGTTGATATCTGGGAAAGGACAGCATGAACCTCTGCGTGTAGGCTAGGTGTGTGGTTGGTGTGGTTGTGCGCGTGTGGTTCTACCTCAGCCGTCCATCTTGAGCCGCAGCTCCTCCAGGTATGATCTTGGTGATGAAAATGCTGGGATCATCACCCACATGGGGGTTGTCTGTTCCCCCTGCTATGCTGAAACCCAGGCCCGAGTTACCCTAGAGTGGGAAAACACAGCATGCGCGTTTTGCCGTGTCTCGTTTTCTCGGCGTGACCAGTGATTGAATATGGTAGTAGTTAAAGTGGCAAGCTCGAAGATCTCCTGTTTTGTTGTCTTTGGCGGCAAAAAAGCGGTGATTGCAGGTGTATAATTGGACCTCACTGATGCTAATTTGAATGAAGTCGCCACAGACACCCGGTTCTTAATACTCATAATACTGCAAATGCAAGGGCTTTCATCAGTGGACCATAGGCTCAATCACCACTGTGCTGCCTCATTCAGTGATAGATAGCGACTTGACAGACATTTACTTAAATGAAAATCTTGGGAGATCATCAAGATTTAAACATATGCATGTCCAAGTGTAAAGTGAAAGACTCACTCGCTCCAGTGTGATCTCCTCATACTCGATCTCCCCCTCTGTCCCATTGACCTGTGAGAAGATAATGTTACAGATCCATTTAAGTGTCATTAGGAGCGCAATCAATGCCATTTCCTTTCTACTCATTCTTTAGTTATGCAAGCAAACAGACATGCCGCTAAACAAGAGAGTCATTAATAACATTAATACATTAATACAAATGATGGATATAAAGAGAATACTATAGAAAAGTAGTACACAACAACTACTACTTCTAGGTTACAGTAAATACTATTATATTATACTAACTCTAAAGTACTTTGCATATAGATAAATAAAATATAAACAAAATATAATAGAAATAGGAACCAGAGATTATAGTTTTAGCTGTAGTTGTTTCTTGTTGTAGAGGTAAAAATAGGGAGTAAACAAATATGCTGTTTTACATGGGACTGTGGATGGATATTTAAAACAAGCCAGGCTGGTACCTAGCTTATACCTGATAATTAGTAACACTACTCTTACGGTCTAGTTCAGCTTCTGGCTAAATAACACAGCTAGACATAAGCTACACTGCTGCAATTAAGTAAGTCCCAGAGGAAGAGAGATTTAAGGAACTTCAGACTGCATTGTTTTGGTGGGTGACCTAGAAAAAATATTTTGATAGCGCTGTAGAGGTACAAACCTGGTCTAAGATGACAGGATTTCCTCTGAGAAGCTTAATTTACTGATCCCTCTCAACTCATGGTAACGTTTTAGAGATAATGCTTTAATTTTACAAACACACCTTCAAAGAACTGATTCAAATTAAGTAATGTTTCTGTTCTGTTAAATGTATATTAGAAGGTAAGTACACAAAATGCATTACCTAGGTTGTTTAGTTAAAACATTTCAAATTAATTATTTAGAAAAAATAGTAAGTAAAGACATATGTGGATAATTGGAAGTGAATGAAATAACTGATAATAAAAATGGAAAACAAGGTCAGTGTCCAAGTTAGTAACGTGGTAGACTCTAACCTAACAACACAACAACAGAGAAGATTAAACACAATTCTTACATATGGGGAGCCATCAAGTGTGTCAGTGTTCACCACCACTGGAGGAGAGTTTCCCTGAGGGAAGGAATATAAGTGTCAGAAACATTATTAAGAAATAACAGCAGACGCTTAAAGACCAGGCAGCTCCTGTACGAACGCTCCGTTATATCCCTGGAATCGCTCCCGCTGCCTCTGCTGCAGTCAGAGCCAAGAATGATGGTCGTTTTAGCTCTTAGCCGTGATAACACTGTACTCGCTCTGTTGTTATGGTTCTCATTCTGCTAAAGTATAGAGTGCGTTTCCAGAGAGGCATTTCTTACTATCCTTCCATCATGGCCGTGTAAACAACTCGTGCTAACCCCCAACCATTTCCCTAACTCTTAATCATTGATCTAGCTTGGCACAGTTATCTTGCTATAGCTTTTGTTTTGATGTCAGTGTAGCTTGCATTGACAGTGCTCCCGATGTCGTTCTAGCCTGGCCATCTAGTGATTACTATTGAATATGAAAAGCCACACCCTGTCCACTGGTCACTTACTACAGCCGGCTTGACTGTACCAGAGTCACACTGACGGTACGCAGTGGCACTCTGAGCACAGTCAGAGGATGACAAGGAAATAGAAACTAAGTAAGGTCGTCAAAAGCGACAGCGATTTGCTTTTGTGTGCCTGCAAAACAGGCTTTCTGATTCTTCTTGGCGTCCGGAGACGAACTGCGACAGCGATGATCTGCGTAAAGTGTAAAATCTGAGAAAGGTGAGAGCCACAAACATCTCAAGTGTTTTAGCATCTCGTTAATCAAGGACAAATTGATACAGCAAACGACAAGACAACAAGTCAATGATGGGACAGGCCTATTGCTGCTGATATGGTTTAGGTTTACCTGCTCTCTCTGTCTGACTCTCTCTCTCTCTCTCTCTCTGTCTCTGTCTCTCACACACACACACACACACACACACACACACACACACAAGGGATGTCATGGACATTCTATGTACACTGTGTGACTACTAAACTCTTTTCAGCATCTTTTTTACTTCCTGTGTTCAAAGCTTTTTGAACTCGCTGTCGCTCTTGTATAGATCTGTCCACAGCATACCTCGTGTGCATCAAGGCATCTGTACTGTATGTCTGAAGATGCAAAATTCACCATTACGTACTCCTTTGAAAAGGCTCTGCCTGCAGCATCTCTTGCTCCATCCGTAAACCCCGATATTTATTTTTGTCATTGTTTTATCCGACCCTGATTAGCATGGGGAAGACGCTGTGCATCTAAAGTGCTTACAGAACAGCAAACAGCAGCCACAGCATAAAATCAGCCTGCTGACCTTCACAGACCTGACAGCTCTAATCCACATGCCTGGTGCGTGCACGCGCGCGCACACATGCGCACACACACACACACACACACACACACACACACACAACCGCCCTTCAATACTGAACATTTCTGAGGTTTTAAGAAAAAAAATAAAACCCATAGCCTTCTCCAATGATTCTTATTTGATGGCAATTGGACAAGGGAATGTTTTTCTCCTACTGCCTTCTCAGAAGTTCTGCTGTCGATTTTGTGTGGAGGTCAATAGAGAGGGAACAGGGAAAATTAATTGAAATTGTATGCTCTGTATTTTGATGTATAGTTGTGGGAGGGCGCTGATTTACAGTATATGTTCTTTGAAACCTCAGGGGCTGCACTTGGCACAGATCCAACACTGTGTGCTTGATGTTTTGGGATGAAGACACCACCTTGCACATAATTCCATTACTTGTCATTATGATGTATTGGAATATTTGGTGCCGGCTTTGTTAGCAAGACAGCCAAAATATATATACAGGAAAATATTTTTCAACACCCCTAAATATGATCTTAAGATGATGTGTCAGTAATAAATGCAAATACAAAATATAAAAATACAGAAACAACTTTAAGCCAGTGTGGAAATGTAACCTGTAGTGAGGGGGAATAACAGATTTCTCGTTTTTTTTCTTGTTATTTAAATTTAACAGGTAAATTTAACAGATACATTTTTACAATTTTCTTTTTTTACTTTGATATAATACTTTGAGTACAAAAAACAATCCCTGATAAATGCATTGTGAAATAACCTTGTAGCACAAGAAAATGTGCACTGAGTCAAAGAGGTGTGAATACTTTTTGTAGTCAATCTAGTCATATTTCACATGTATCCCTTCAAGCAGACTGTCACTAAGGTGACGTTATGTAGTGAAAGCGCTCGTTCATATGAGGGGCAGGCCTAAAACTCCCTCAGCGTTCCGCAGCGTTCCAGAACATTCCATTGCTTGTGTACTAGATTACAGTGGGTCTGAGTACAGCTTTACCCTCTAGCTGTGTCTAACGGGCTGTGATGCTGAACATTACGTCAAAAGCATCCTTATCTAGACACGGAAATAACGGTGTAGCCGGCAGAAATCCAAGCTCAGCGCGGGCAGTTTCCCTGCAGGGATTTTGACAGAGCCCTCTCTCTGCGCTGTGTAGAGTTGCTGGAAGTTGGGGGCTGTTAGTATTTACACTGTCAGGCCATCGCCCACCTGTGTTGTAGCACAACCGTGAGCTCCACCATGCCTCTATATGCAACATACCTTCCCGTCTACATCCAGAAATTATTGACAGATTTATGAACACATACTTATACAGAAACACCTGAAAAACAGATTTTGTTTTTGTTATATTATTTTACAGTATGCTGTATAATGCAGTGTTATTTTGTTTTCTCATTTCCTGATAACCTTTACATATAACCTTTCCTGATAACCACATATACGTAGAACATAAAAGCATATATCCAGTATAAGCAGTTATTTCAACACATGACCTTGATCCCCATTTAGAACACCTTACTAGCACATGACGTTATAAGCGGGCACAAAGAATGATGAGTCCATTTAACTCTACTCTCCATCTACATCAATAGGAGAGCAAGAGCTATTGTGTAGTGTTGGCTCTAGAAAACATAATGTAGGTCACTGTGAGGTTGTAGCTGCCTATATGTACTGTATATATCCTCTTAAAAATCCTCTAAATCTCCACTGGCTTGGCATTTGTACCTATAGAGACCAGCAGAGGCTTGTGGTGATTTTTATGGCTGTTTGTGCCTTGCTGTATTCTGTGGGGAGTTCTGTCAGAAACAATTCTCTGCATGCTGACACGTCCTGCTTCTCTCAGCGTTAGAGATGTTTACGAGCTAAAGCAGGTTCCGGGAATTTTACGGATGGACGGAACTAACTAACGGTCATTTTCTGTTTAGTTATGGATTCAAATGATCTCATAAAATAACACAGTGCTGCTTTTGTCTTTGTCATTGATTAAGGACTGCGAGTGAGGTAACTGGAAGGGTATGAAGTGACGACTCCGGACATAACCTGAGCGGTTGATGGATTGCGATTGTGTGTAAGTAAGATGTGGATGAAAAGCAAGACATTGGTTAAAGGCTCAAAGCTATACGCACTATGCACCCGTTAGCACCTGGAAAACCCTTGACACTCAATAGCCCTGCACTCAACAAACATGTTCATGTTTTCTATTGAAACATACAATGTCAAGTTATAACTTAACGTGTGTCCGATGAACGAAAGAGTCGTTTTCCCGGGAGCAATTATATGCGCCCAGGCAGCAATAGATAGATATGTATCTGCTCCTCTGTTAAGGCAGAAAGCAGGGTAAACAGATGCTGAGAGAAAGTGTGAGACAGCAAAAGAAAGAGAAGGGGAGAGGGAGAGAGAGAGAGAGAGAACAATACCAAACTACCAAACTAGCCTAACCTTAGGGCTGTACAGCGCTAATGAAGTAAGGTAACGAGAGGACGAGTGTGTTTGTGTATGAGAATGTTGTGTGTGTCTGTGGCGTTTGTGTTATGGGGGGGGAAGTGGTTGTGCTTTGGAAAGAGAACGGCATTTTTGAGCATTTGTAGTTTTCGTGCGACTAGGTTGCTACAAATGTCAGCGTGGATTATACACAGTGTCTCTCATGTTTGTTTTTTATTAAAACTCTCCTATGAGTTTTCATTTGAAAGCAAGTTTGCGCGTGTGTGTCGGGAAGAGACCTACAAATTAGAAAAGATATCGTAAATGGAACTTCAATACCATTAGAACAAGACTCCCACACAGCCAGTATTCCATCAAACATACACACTGTAATTCACATATTTATCACAGGCCCAAATCTGCACTTAAAGCCTTACGACAGCGAGAGCAAAAAGGACTAGAAACTCTAGAATGGTTTTAGGAAACATGTACACTCCACATGCCGTTTTAATGGGCGCCTACCATAATGTGATGTCGATGTCTCTTGGCTTTCCGCACGTTGCTGATGAACCGGCTGCCCATCTTTTTGGCATACCACACGGACATGAACATCCTGCCTGAGACGCTGAAGACGTAATCGCGGCGGGGACTGGGGAACGACCACTCCTCACATCCCAAAAACGACAGGCACGCCGGGCGACTCGGTGGGTCGAGGAGGAAGACGAGGGAGACGAGAAGATCCAGAAGCGTTTCCGCTCAAAAATACGACAAGCATCGTTGCGCATTCAGCAATTTGATCTAGGCCTTATTGCGCTGGCGTGCCAAATGATCTCTCGCCAAAGAGCTCCCAGATTACCTTAATGAAATACAGGTCCAGACAGAAAGGCTGTTTAACTCAACGTGTGCACTTTCAACTCATTTATATTTTATCTAATCTAAATAAATCATTTTAATATCAGCGACATCAAACGTTCGACGTAGAATACAGCTTTTTTTTTTACAGATAGAAACAATAAAAATCCAATCCACTAAATCCAGAGATGCTCGTATTTGAGCAGAAACATTACACTGAATCGTAGAAACAGGATAGCCCAATGAGAGTCTTCCCCTTGCTGAGCCGGCGCTGGAGACTTCCTTTGAGGAAGCCCCAATCCATCCTCCAAATCAAGGCTCGATAAAAAATTATTCACAGTCTATGAGAAGCGTAGTCATCCGAGACCTAGTCGCCGTCCAGAAATTACCGATTCCGCTCAGCAATAAAAACGTACGAACCCGTCCTTTCATTCTTCGTCATCCGTTTCAGGAGACTGCGTTACCGGTGCCTCTCTCCTCCTGCTCTGTGCTCAACGAGATTGCAGTTCATATTTTCTGCTGCTACTGTACCCCTCCCATCCCGGTTGCTCAGGGAAAGAGGAGCGAGCAGCAAAGTTTGATGGCAATTACTTATGCTGTCTCTCTGTATAATGTTGGAGCTGGTGATGTGAGAGAGGAAGGAATTATACTTTGGCTGAACTTAGAAGGACAGCAGCTCAAACTGGCTTTACTAATCCCAGGGACCCCTTCAAACTGACAGAGGACTGGACGGCAGTTTAGCTCCAATTCTGCAGTCAGTCAGTCACAACTCTGAGAACACTCAACTGGGGACGGTAGTGAAGACGGACAAAGATAATGTTTTAAATCGGATTATATTTTTTTTTGCCAAATGTAATTCCCTTGTTTTCTGTTAGTCTCCTTCCAGGTTTTTCCAGGTGTTCGTGATTTTGAGCTGAGATTTTCGCAAAAAACCAACCAATCTTCACAAATACTTTGCAATTTTGACCATCTCCTTAACATTGTCCATGTAAAAATATTTCTGTCCTAAAAAAAGACATGCCGGGTACAGCAGTCTTCATAAATCTTTGTGATTACTTTCACAAATAAACGGGAAGTGACAGGAAGTGACAGGAAGTGACAGTAGGTAAAATCAAAGATTTTGGTAAAAAAACAATCGCAAACTTGCTATTCTCGGAGAGGTCTTTTACTCCTCTGCGTTCTCTCCTGCTGCCGGAGGAGCCAGCATGGTGGACAGAAACAGGCTCAGACAGGGAGCATAACAACAAGAGATGTCTCACACAGACCTGAAGCAAATCACACTGTGTGATATACAGCTTGGCATTCGTCATTTGCTGTTCCTTAATCAAATTATTTTTTTGTGCGTAGCTTGACGCTGGCCCGCGACTGCTGTAAGTAAGGAGAATAAAATGAACCGAGAGAAACCCTTTTTTTTTTTTTTTAAATCTGTCTCTCAGCCTTCTTACTGCTCGTTCAAGCACACACTCTTAACAGACAGTTGGAGAAGAGCATGTGACATACGCGCCACGTGCACGCACATGCGCGCGCATGCACGCACACACACACCCACACACAAAAATGTATGCACACACAGCAGCGTTACGTAAGGACATGCTGAAGGACAAGCTGTCAGCTGACATTTTCGTTTTGCTAAATAAGATTTCTCACTCTCTACCTATCTAAGTTTATCACCCCTGCAACTGCAGGGCCCCCTCTGTTCTCCTCTCCAGCTGCGGGGGCCCCCTCTGTTCTCCTCTCCAGCTGCAGGGCCCTCACTCCTCCATTCAGTTGGACCGGTTCTCTCCTCTCTTAACATGCACACAGTATTTCTCCTCTTCTCCTCTCCTCTGCTCCTTCCCAACAGACCTGAGCTGCAGCAGCACAGTAATTACACTAGAGCTGCAGGGACATATTTAAACATTTATTAAAGAAAAGTAAGGAGGCCAAAGAAAATGAAGATAGAAACCAGATACCGACTATAGAAGAGCGCTGAGTAGAAAGGGGAGGGTACGCAGCAGGGACCAGAGTAATGGAGGGGCCCCTGGGACGGCACCACAAAAAAAAAAACAATAATTGAATCCTTACATAAAGATGACTGTCTCTCTGTATTGAATGTCAAGCACAGTCAGTTCACCTTGGAGGGATAGACAGAGTGGGAATGGCGTTCAGTCTGAGGACAGCTTGTGTGAAAAGTTGATTTATAGGAGCTCTTGTTAGTAAGGAGAGGAATTGATGTGCATTCTTTTCCAGGTGAGGAGAAGAGAGTGTGTGTGGGGGGGGGGCAAACAGGAAGAACCATGTTCAGTGAGTAAGGCAGCGACTTGGACAAAATGTTCCCACTATTCTGTCAGGCAAAATACAAATAGAAATTCTTTATAGCCTGGCAAATGCAACGTTACTCCTCCGTGCTCTTTCTCTAAGGGGAAGATATAATTTTCAATATGCAAGTACTTGCATCTGTGCATCATTTAGTGAGTCTTCTTTGAGAATTACCTTAATTAAACTTAGATTTTGATACTGCCCTCTGGTTGTCAAAGACTGCATTTAAAGCTGTTACATAGAGAGACAGAAACAGATGTAGACTATGGTGCAAACAAGTTAACTTGAACTTCCTCCAAAGAGAATGAGGAATTTTAAAAGTGGCATTTACCCATCAAACCAGTTTGCTAACCTGTTATTGTTTGTTGAAAATACTCACAAAAACACCTGTTTTCACAAAACACTGGTATAAATAACGGTCTTAGAGAACAAAAGCACAGATCACAGGCACCACTGACTTGACTTGTGCTATAATTGCTGTATTGTTTGATTAAGAAGGGTATAATTGTATGATGTAAAAAGATCTGACTATTCTGTACAATTTTATGCCAAACTGAGCCACAGCTTTTATGTAAGCATTTAAGCATGTTTTTATTGAAATTAAAATTGACTGTTAGGTAGAACATGACATTTCAGCCTAGTCATAGCTGTAAAAAATAGCATGCACTCTGATGGCACAGTGAATTATTTATGTAGCCCTGCAAGAAAACTAATTGCTCACCCTTCAACTAGAAGGACATGAATTTAGCACAGAGCAGAGTTATAGAGTTATACAGAGTACAAAAAGATTCATTAGCACAAATCAAAACCATAATGTTATTAGAGGATATTTCATTAGAATAGTAGCAAAGCAAATATTATTGGTCTTGCACTTGACTGGATGTGAGGACCAAACTGCCAGATGCTTGTAAGAACTCAAAGTCCCATGTCCAGAATGAAAATGTCTTTAAAAAGTTCATTCAGGCCATTATCAATCTTTTCCGCTCATGCCGATCGGACCAAAATGTCATTAATTCCTTCATCATAGCGCTGCTTACAGTCTCAGTTGCCTGGGTACGCTAGTCTGCAATACAATCCTACAGGACCAGTAGATGCTAAAACATTAAAAACACTTTAAAAAATCCATTATTTATTGGGCAGTACTTTACAAGCTTTAAGCACTGTGAGAGCACTAGCCCTACCTTAAAGTGTCGGTAGGATGGCCTGCTCATAAAAGAGACCAATATGTATATCCCGAAGATATTATCTTCGTTGAAACGTTCTAGAGCACCGTCCTTGACCTCAACCTGGACACGCCTCAGGGGAGCCACTCACGGCTGCTTTGGATAACAGCGTCCATATGTTGGACATGTGTTGCGGAGAAACTAATGTGTCGTGATTGAAGTGCTCTTAAAAAAAAAAAAAGAAAAAAAAAAAAAGACGTCTCATTTGAGGTTCAATCACTGTAAATCTGCTGTGCCAAAACAGCTACATAACCCCAGGAACGCTTCTCGCCGTGCCAAGCCATTGCAGTGCCTCTGGCCGGAGACAATCCTTCCCATAAATCAGTTGGGGGAAGGAGCCCTTGGTACGGGCAAAAC
The DNA here is from genome assembly GCA_900302305.1 of Polymixia japonica. Classification (NCBI taxonomy): domain Eukaryota; kingdom Metazoa; phylum Chordata; class Actinopteri; order Polymixiiformes; family Polymixiidae; genus Polymixia; species Polymixia japonica. The sequence goes on along the minus strand of OMKK01008561.1, from coordinate 9,558 downwards.
CCAGGCCGCTAAAGCATTTAGCAGCTTCTGAGACAGACCGAGGACACCATCTACACATCAATGAGCATCACACGAGCCCTCCACCGGCTGCAGAGCCTGTGTGCAAGAAATGTCCTGGAGACGGTCCATACTGTAATATTTACAAGGCTGTGGAAAGGTAGACGCACACATATAGTATGAACTCATACAGTATCATAGGCAGGGGTGTCTCACCAATGAGGGAGGTATGTAGTCGGGCGATTGATAAGGGAAACTACATCCGTGTTCATTCTAGTCTACTTTTCCGCTAGCTCACTGTACGCTGTAGGGCACAGACTCGCTGTCCCGTGCTTTGAATGTTTCATTATAACCGGGCACTATTATCGCTGTGTTCAAGGTCAGGATGAGCAGATAGAGACAAGAAATGATATATTGTTACAAGAATTACTACTCATTCCACAGAGAGGGAGACGCAGAAGGATTTGACCTTATAGTGAGCTCTTTCCAATGATCACCTATCTTTTCTTTTTCAATTAATTCTAATAAAATAGCTTCTGACGGCCTCTGCATTAGGATTCCATATTTAGTCTCCTAATAGACCACAGGCTTTGTTTATAGAGGACAATTTGCTTGTTGTATTTCTATAGTGAGCTGGGGATAATCATGGGCACTTTAATATATAAATTCCTCTGCCAATACATAAAATCTTAGCTTTGCAAGCCAGTGGAAATCTTGCGAGCAATTTGTGGCCCATGAGGCTGGTACAACCTGCCCTTATCATAAAAATGTTTTATTGATAAAGCAGCACGACCATATTTTCAAGGTTATGAAAGTCACTCTCTACAGTCAAACACTGACACCTACAGGTTGGAGTGCTGCCTTGCAAAAAGCTAAAGATTATCTATCTATCTATCTATCTATCTATCTATCTATCTATCTATCTATCTATCTATCTATCTATCTGTCTGTCTTTCTGTCTGTCTGTCTGTCTGTCTGTCTATCTATCTACCTACCTACCTACCTATCTACAAACGTATCTTGGTCTTGAGAATTGTCCATTTGGGGCAGACACACTCCTAACAGTAGGTCTTGTTTAAGCTAATTGAAATGTACACAATGTATGATGCAGTATATGCTAAATATCTTCATGCCGCATGAAAATATAAACATACCACATTTAAACCATACAAAAGCCCAAACACTAATGCATTTCTGGATGTCATATGTCCTTTTCACCATCACTCATGCCTCAAAGCATTATGGGTAGAGTTGATCTACTTATTTTTAAGATCTTTTTCCTGTGTGGTCAATG
>OMKK01008553.1:2157-23654 GCA_900302305.1 Polymixia japonica | reverse complement strand
AGGGTGAAACGAAAGTTATTTTATTTTATACAAAGTTAAGTTATTACATTATGACATTTGCGGCATGATTTATTTATGAATTATGAATATTTGACTAGTTAAAAATGTCATCCGTAAGATTTTTGAGTAAGAAATTGAATTACTCTGCATTCCCCGTTATATTTAATGGAAATTCCATTTGGAGTAATTTTAGAATCATTTGTTGCCCTTTTTGGAACTCTAAGAGCCAGTCACCATTCACTTCAGCTGTTTGGGAGAAGGCTGAGCTGGAGCTGCACTCAATAACTTGCAGTTCACTCATTTTTGGGTGAACTATTACTGTAATCTAATTATTAGTTTAATTCGTTCATAATAAATAATTAGCAAATTATGTACTCGTTCAAATTATTTATGAACGATTACCGACTTTTACACACATACACAGCTGATATGCAAACATAGAAGGCCACACATCTAAGAGAATGCACACACACACACAGACACACACTCACAGTCACACATGCGCATATACACACACACACACACACACACATTGCTGTGCTAAATGTCACAGTTCCTGTCACCTATGGGCTTGACAAGGCAAATCCTTTTTTTCTATAACCTTACGGTGGCTAGTTATCCAGTCTGATGCTAGCCAATAACACATGACCTTTGACTCAAATGCCACTTAATGCTACATGTATAACAGTTTGTATTGACATGGTGTGAGTGTAGTGATAGACAGATTTATACACTGCTTTGTTGCTGTTAAGGAAGGAGTCAGTCATGAGCTTGTTTTTGGTGCCTCGGCTGCTCGGACCTGATAAAAACAATACGTGTCACGCCGGTAAGTATATGTGTGAGCTGTTAAGAATATATATTCTGTGATATAGATCGCATAAGTAACGTAAGACTGTACACATGCAGATATGCGCACAGTTTTATAATAATAAGATAATACTTTATTTGTTTACCATCTTTCTTACACCAGCGCAACAGCCCCCGGAGGAGATGTCAGCAGGGCTAAATGTGAGCTGACATCGTCACTTATGTAAAAAAAGCCGAAGCCCGTTAAGACCGTTAAGACCGTTAAGACCGTTAAGACCGAGATGTCGCCTTCTGGCAAATTCTTGTCTCGCGCACCTAATATCAACGTCGGAAAAAGTACACTGAAAAGTTACAACTATAGTTGTGAAATGGAATGTAAAGCCTTCCGGTCCTTCCTGCTTACCTCCTTGATTGCGTTCCCTTAAGGCGGGTAGAGCAGGCCTTTCTCGAAGGGAATATGAAGTAATTTGCAGTCAATTAAATGGAGTGGAATGTAATGCAGGCGGTTTCACCTCAGCGCCCTCCAATATACAATATCGCTTCTTAAAGTAATTATCGTGGCCTTATGAATTGTGATTACTTTGCATCGAAGTTCTCTAAAAGCACACGGGGGTGGGGGGGTACTCTTTTCTCTTTCATGTAAAACATTATTTTTGAACCCAATTGCAAAAAAGTGTGTCAATCGTTTAAACCTATTGCTTATCTAACCAACGAACCAAGAACGATGAAAGAGTGCATCGTTAATGTGCGATACAGTTCATGCGGCGTTCAAAGATATGATACATACAACACGTGCGATGATTCACACGTCGACACGCAAGCACCTCTCAGGCAGCCTCGTATTTCTTGTTCCACGACACCCACCTCCTCAACAGTTGCCACTTCCTCCATTTTTAATCAGTTTGTCAGGATCCCTCTGACCTTTTCCGGGCGGTTTGTGGCAGAGTTGGACGGCTCGGATGTGGAGGAGCGCTATCTCAGCGCTATCCAGAGGGTGGTAAAGCTTCACCCCGTGTGCTTATTTTTCTCGCCGTCTATCTGCTGCTGAGGGTAATTATTATGTAGGTAAAATATGAAGCTATTGGCGGTGAAATTAGCCTCGGAGGAGTAGTGCCACTGGTTGGAGGGGGCTGAGCAACCATAAGAATCTGGAATACATCCAGACAGCCAAGCGCCTTAATTCCAGGCAAGCCCGGTGCGCTTTAGTCTTTGATCGTTTCAAATTTGGATCCAAGAACGGCAAACCAGACACTGTCTCTCGTCAGTTTACCCGAGAGAGCTCCCAGTGCGGCGTGCGAGTGTGGTGCAGAGGAGCAAACCGCAGACCACGTTATCCAGGACTGCCCATTATATCGGGCACCCAACGGTACACGTGGTCTGACGGTAATGGATGATGAGACAACGACGTGGCTACAAGGGGCGTGCCCGGATGTATAGCTCGGGTGACCCCTCACACAGACCCGGAGAGGCGAGGGTGAGAGACCCCCTCGACCGGGACCTGGGGCGAGAGGACTCAACAACCAGCCCATACGACGAAGAAGAAGACCCGAGAGAGGGTCGACACCTCACCTGAAAACCCATCCTGCCGGCCGCCTGTGTGGTGGGGGCCCACACCTGGAGGAGTGAGGAGGAGGTGAGGGTCACTCAGTGGTCTCAGCCAGATCCAGGTAGCGGACCTCCTAATAAAACCTTTTGTTCCGGGTTCCGTGAGAGCGTTACAGTGGGCTCACACCTCCAGGCTGACCTGCCAGCCCGGGGGTAACCCGCACCCTAGTCTTCCTCCGTAGGAGGTTCCGGTGGCCATCAATATTTTGCTCAGGGCAAAGTTCCAACTTTTGATTGGAATTTATAGCTGAAAGTAAACAACAACGAATCAATAATCCTCATTAGTTATGAGTCCAAGACACACCAGGCAATACAACAAGAAGGATATTAGATGGATGAACCAGGATAAATTCAGGAGACACAGACTTTAGAAACTAATAACGTCTGCAAACTGGGTCATCCATGGGCGCTCTGCGTCAACAAGGTTCTACCTGAAGTAGATAAGATCATGGGAGCGGAGGAGTTGAGACAGACGAGAGGTTTATGATATTTAGAAATGTATTAATGTATCTATTTTTTTATTATTTAATTACTGTTATTAAAAATTACAGGTAGTGCTCTCGGCCGCTTGCAACCATAGAACTGTGTTGACTGTCACACCAAGTCATAAGGGTGGTAACATCCCCAAAAGATGGCCAGGACTCTGCTCATTCTCCATGCAATACTCACAGTTCAGCTGTAGGCTAAAAGGACAGAGGTTTCTTTCTTTCCGTTTTCTTTATTATTATTATTTCTTTAAATGTGCTATCGATAATATGTTAACATGTTAAAATCAAATAAAAAGTCAAAGTGCCATGTTGTATCGTAACACATAGTATAATGGTGATGGTCTAAAAGCTTCCCCTCTCTCTGTTTTGATTGTGCCTCAGTGGAGCCGTTTCTCTCTACTTCCTGGTCTTTGTTTTGCTTTGCGGCCCGTCAAACTGATCCTCCCCTCAGCCTGTCCATCAACACGTAGCTCCTCCCCTCAGCCTGTCCATCAACACATAGCTCCTCCCCTCAGCCTGTCCATCAACACGTAGCTCCTCCCCTCCGTCTGTACAAGCCAGAGCACCGTGCTTCTCGTTTCGGTTTGTCGTTGTGGTTCATTTCACGAAAGCTGGAGTGCCGATTTTACCGATCGCACCTTAAATTCATTTTTATTCTTTCTTTCTTTCCTTTTTCAACCTACCACTCAATTTTCTCTTTCTCCTTGACAAGTCGGGTCAAAGTATCAATCTAGTGGTCGACTTTAGAGCTTACCTCACCCTCAAACGCATAACAGAAGTAAGTCACACTGCAGGTATCCAGACAGATCCCTATCAGCTTTTTGTCGACAGCCAGACAAAGTCAAGCAGTGATGGACAATCATCCTGGGCAACATGCCCACAGAGAGAAGACTTAGAGAGACAAGGAGAGGAGATAGGGAAGGAGAAAATGAGAACGAAAAGGAGATTGTAGGAGTGTGGAAGAGAGACAAGCAGAGAAACTAATTTCACCGGTCTAACTCATAGTTTTGGGGAGAAAATGTACACTTGTGAAAGGTTTTTGGTCTACATTACATTATATCTTTAGTAGCATATCAGTACAATTTAGTAATCAAAACTCACACCTACAAAGCACCGTTTAAGGTTAAAAAAAAATGTCTAGAGAAGGATGAGAAATGAAGGATGTTGTTGTTGCTGAAAAATTCTCCCATTAGAGATGTTGCATGAATGATTGGCACTGATTCATCTTGTTAGTCTACTTTTGGCACGATAGTCTTGAAAATGAGGAACATACTGGTGCCCAGTGGTGAGGACACAACATTGTCCTGGTGTCCTGGGTGCCGTACTAGAAAACAGCCTCTATGTACAACTGTGCTTTACTGTTTATACAGTGACGTCTCAAAATTGGCCAGTTTGGCTCAGTTAGTGTTGGTCAAACAAGAGCCTAGGGTTTATCTGAGGCAATATGCAAGAATGCAGTAGACACACACACACACACACACACATACAGATATACAGTACACACATACTGTAGGTATTTCCATTGCAGATGCCCTACAACTGCCTTGGGGCATTAGCTAACAGGTTGGTTGTGTGTACTGTATATGTACGTGTGTGTGTGTGTGTGTGTGTGTGTGTGTGTGTGTGTGTGTGTGTGTGTGTGTGTGTGTGTGTGTGTGTGCGCGTGTTCGTGTGTGTGTGTGGCACTGACCCAGATGACAAGCTAATGACTTAAAAGTAGGAGTGTAGCTCCATATTCACACCCAGGCCCACCCAGGCCCGCACACATGTATTCAAAGCACACACACACATAGGAAGAGTATCAAGGTGAGTTAATTGAAAGAGGTGTAATTTATGTCCTTATATATATATATATATATAAGGACATAAATTACATATATATATATATATATTTAGAGAGAGAGAGAGAGAGAGATAATTTAAATATATAGCAACACTGCTTTAAGCCTGGTGTCTAGTTAAGCACCTTCAGTGGGAAACATATATAAGCCATTCTCTCGAATTGTTATAAGGTTTATTTCTGAAGCATTTTAAACATTTTAAGTTATCTTAAGTTAATGTTTTTGCCTGTTGTCAATGTCTATTTAGTAAAAGTACATTCAATCAAATACTCTCTGCCTAGAGGGCGAAAGTTGAGGATCGTTTTCTGTTATTTGATAAATTGCAGTAAATGAGACCAAGGCAGTGGGATATGTGCTATTTAATTTGGCTGTGTAACGGTCGATGGGTGGGACTTTCTTATCCAGAGGCGTGGTGACGTTTTTCCAGATATAAATAGTAGCAACGCATCGTGGCTCTACAAGACAGAATGACTGTCCCGGACTGTCCACAGTTCTACAAGGAATTGTTTCTTGTAAAGGGGGATAGCTTTAGCGTGAAATAAACACAAACGAAACTTTTAAAAAAAAAAAAAAAAAAAAAAAAAGTCATTTAAATCAATTGTGCCTCTGACTATAAAAGTTTGGGCGAGCTGACAGCAGGAAGATGCCTGGACATGCGCACCCAAGTATGAAGCGGCGTCTCCTAGAATTGGAGAGGATTTCATTTCAAAGAGCCAAAAAACAGATTTTGGCATTAGACACGGTTTAAGTTTCGGGAATCGATATATATTTTGACGAATACAAAAAACGCAAACCAAACATTGCTGGAGACGCGCACCGCGCCGACGGTGAAGCACCATGGAGAGCGGATGAGACGCACGGCGGCGCACAGGTGGGTACGAAGGCGCAGAGAATGAAATAGAAACGAAACGAAATGAACACTATTGACACCGTTTCCGCTTTTCGAGTTGTTTAGACAAAACTGTTAGACGAGGAAAACGTTGATAAAAGCGCCCAAAAAAAAAAGCGCCCAAGGGCGTGAAAAAAAAAAGTATTTATGACAAAATGGGCGTAGTTATGTAGAAAATAAAGGTTCCGACTGTTTAATGATAAACTTAATATTTTATATATGCTTTATTGTTAGGCAAAACTGGAATAAATGTGTTAATGTGATGCTGTATCTGCTCAACACAACATTTTACGCAGTACTCATTTTCCAACCTTCGCTTTAATCCTGCGGGGCGTCAGAATGCACATTATATCGCCGTTTTGTCGGTTCATTATAAGTGTAATTAATCTTAAATTAGACGGGAATCAAATGGCTGTGACATTTATTATAGACACCCCAGCAGCGGTAGATAGAAATGTCAAGCCCTGCAGCCTGAAGCCCAAACTGTTAGGACTCACAAGTGTTTGTGTTCCCAACAAGAGGTTGCGGGCTGCGCGTCATTGCTGTGTTTTGGAGGCGCGGTTCAGTGAATCTGCACGTCAGACTACTTTATTTGCGCAACAGATTTTCGAGGCCAACAGGTTGCCGCATTCATCAACCAACAATCATAAGGTCAGCTATACTGCTCCAACCGTGTGCATACAGGCTATAACTGCTCTCGTAAAGCGATCTGACCTGAAGGACAACACAATTGCATTAAGCAATAATTTGACTATAAACTAATGCATATATATATAATAGTATATATGGGACTTCTTGTAATAATGCATCCTTATATGTTATAGAAGTAAACGTAAAAGTAAAAGTTTTGTCATGTTTATACTTGCGTGGAAGACAACCAAAAATATTCCTCAACTGGCAGACAAATCATATAATATGCGTAAGGGTGATGCTCTATCGAGCAGAGTTAATGTTAGTAGTTATATCCACCATTCTAGCTCTACTTTCAAACGCGTGTGCCTGGTGCCTGCCACTTGTCTGCAGGTGGGCTTTTTTTTTCCATCTGTGTCCCTCCATTATAAACTACTACCCCAACTGCAGTGGCAGTACTTGAAACCTGTTTAACTAATGCCGCCGTTTTTCCAAAGTGTGCTTTCCCATTAAGAGAAACGGCAGGTTGGCCATATGCCCAGACGATTCAATGGAAATTCTCCCTTCGTTTAGTTAAAATGGGCATCTTGCCCAGAGAGCCTCCATGAGCTGCTGCGAGAGTATGGAGTTCAGAAATGTTGTAGGGTCAAACAAAAACAACATCTAAGCTTAACAACACTGTTGCTCCTCCATTCTTTCAATGTCAAAATCCTGTTTAAATGTCATAATGATATGTTTTGCGTGGGATACAGATGTAATATAAATACCACATGCTTTGTGAAAACAAATATAGTTTATGGGTGATATTAGTTTGCATTGAATGAAACTGCCCGCTCAGAATGCATTCCATATAATCACTGTAAAATTGCGTCTTGTCTTGTCTTGTGTTGTCTTGTGTTCTTTCTCCAAAAGGACACCCAGTAACCAACCCTACCTTCTCCAAGATGAATTATCACAACTGGACGTCGGAGGCCAGCGAGGATGTCAACTTGTCTTCCTCCGCTCCCTACCCTACAGGCTACTCCATCGCCACCAATTATTCTCACAGCGACCCCGAAGAGACAACGCCCTTCACTGGCAACGGCACGGTGGCCACTGCCGTCATCTACATCACCGTCTTCATGGTGGGTCTTCTGGGTAACACTCTGGTCATCTATGTGGTGGTTCGCTACGCCAAGATGAAGACAGTGACTAACATGTACATCCTGAACTTAGCCTTGGCCGATGAACTCTACATCCTGGGAATTCCCTTCCTAGGTACCCAGACTGTGCTCTCCTACTGGCCGTATGGGGAATTCCTCTGCAAAGTGTACATGACTGCCGACGCCATGAGCCAGTTTACCTCCACCTTCTGTCTGACGTTGATGAGCATCGATCGTTACCTAGCTGTGGTGCACCCCATTCGTAGCGCCAAGTGGCGGAGGCCGCAGGTGGCCAAGGTGCTTAACGGCATGGTGTGGGTAGTGTCCTTCCTGGTGGTGCTGCCAGTCACCATCTTCTCAGACGTGCAGGACAGGTTCAACTCCTGCAACATGAGCTGGCCTGATCCCCATGACCAGTGGTCCACTGCCTTCATCCTCTACACAACCGTCCTGGGCTTCTTCGGTCCTCTGCTCGTCATTTGCCTTTGCTACCTGCTCATTGTCATCAAGGTAACGGTTTTGATTCTGGTTGTGTGATGTTAACCCTGTTCCTGGCCCACGACGTCTGCTATCAGAATTGCATAATATTAAAGAATGTCTTCGTGTTCTGTGGCGGTTTTAACAAGGCTTCCTCTTTGCGGTACGCTCTGCGACCATAACGTCAACCTCTTTCTTCTTAGACCTACTTTTGTTATGCTCCAATCTGTAGCTAGCAAGTCTGCAAACGTTGCTGCTCCAAGCCTTCCTGTTGCTAGGGCAACAGTGGCCAAACACGCATAGGTTTGGGTGTGTTGTATGTAAATAGTCAATATTTTGCACATGGTACTCAATCAAGGGCAGCGTCTGATTTATCAATCCATGATGTCATTTGCACTCATTTTGCATTTTGGTGACTTGAAAGTGTTTCTTAACGTCATTTCTACGGTAGATTCCGCCTTCTTTGTCACGATAGCTTAATAAATTAAATCAAATATCTTCATTTCAGGTTAGGTCAGCGGGCGCAAAGGCGGGCCTTACCAAACGTCGTAAGTCGGAGCGCAAGGTGACACGCATGGTGGTGATCATCGTGTTGGTGTTTGTACTGTGCTGGCTGCCGTTTTACCTCACCAATATCGTCAACCTGGTTTACATCATCCCTGAGACCAGTGCCACCGTTGCAGTCTACTTCTTCTTGGTCATTCTAACCTACGTCAACTCCTGCGCCAATCCCGTCCTCTACGGCTTCCTCTCGGACAACTTCAAGCAGAGCTTCCAGAAGGTGCTCTGCGTCCACAAGGGCAACGGCGTTGGAACCGTAGACCCCAGAGGAGGAAGACAGACCGCGCCCCAGGAGAAAGCGGAGCTAAACCGCGATCCTCTCTTCTCACCCAGGGGTCACACGCGGAATGGAAACATACAGAACGTCCAGGTACTGTAGAAATAATGTAAACGACTAAGATAAAGGGGCGGCGTGGTTGCTCAGTGGTCGCCTCACCGCGGCAGTTTCCTGGGTTCATTTTCCCGACCGGGTCCTGTCCTGCATTTTGCATGTTCTTCCCATCTAACTTTGAGGTTATCTAACTCTGGTTACTCTGGTTTCCATCCACCACCAAAGACATGCAAGTTAGGCTAATTGGAGACTCTAAAGTTGCCCATAGGTGTGAATGGTGAGTAAGAATGTGTAATGACCCTGCAATGGACCGGTGTCCAATTTCCTCTCGCGTCAAGCCAAAAGTAAGCTGGGACAGGCTCCAGCCAACCGAAACCATGAACAGGAATAAGCGAACAGAGAGAGAAAAAAAAACATATTGATAAAAGCGTGATAAAGATATGTATCTTCATGAGCCGTTCAGCAATTTGGCCATGTAAACAGAACAGGATTGGCGGTTCTGCCTTCTAGTAAGCTAATCCATTAGGATCAGCAGAGACGTTTCTAAAGTGACATTTGTCTGTGCTGTCTGTGTTGCCCGCTCGCCCCCCCTGAGAGAGATAATGGGAAACACTGATTCCCAATCTCAGCTGTTGACATTTTGAGCAGTTTGCATTTGTGATGTGGTGTACTTGTTGCCCACTGTGACTATGCCTTGTGCACAGCGTGTGCGTGCGTGTGTCTGTGTGTGTGTGTGTGTGTGTGCGTGCGATTGCGACTGTGCATTTGTGTGTGTATTTGTGTTTTTGGTGGATTTTGTGGAAGCAAATGTTATCCGCCATCTCCGTCAGAACAGTCAGCCTGTGTCTAATGTTTATGTCAATGTGACTCTTCGTGTGTCTACTTCACGTGCGTCTTCAGTAGAAATGGGTCTTGGGTCTATTAAACGTCAACGCAGACTTCACAGGAAATTCCCAGTTTAAAGGACGAAAGACAGTTCGGACCTACTTTTCCCGTAGCCGCGCCAATGCTGTTTGCTTCCTGTCAGATTGTTCATCTCTAATGCCTCTGTCCGTGGTGTTGTCTGTCCGTGGTGTTGTCTGCCCGTGGTGTTGTCTGCCCGTGGTGTTGTCTGTCCGTGGTGTTGTCTGTCAGATGGAGGTTTGTGGAAACATCAAGGCAGAGCTTTTGACTGCAGAGACGGAGGTGAGCACGCAATCAACCACAGCCGCTGCTCAGGTCACACCTGGAACTCAGAGGGTGCATTCCTGAACGCGCCATCCCTCCTTGTCCTTGTTAATCACTCGCTCTCTGAATGGGGACGTTTCTGGAGAACGCCAGGGGAGAACGGAGCAGAGTAACGGAGAAAACTATTGACTATTTTTCTTTTGTTTTGTTTTGTTTTTTTCTCCCTTTTTGTTCAAATCTGATTGGCCTCTTTGTACTCAAGCGAGCACACTTTCGTCTTAACACTGTTTGATTTCAGTGCAAAGCGTAATACATTCATCGCCAAGATTGTAATGTTCGATTTGTAGTGTTGCTACTACAGTAATCACGTCGCCGTTGGTTACTGGAAGGCTGGTCAAAATGTTGGTGGAAAAGTTGTATTTTTTCATATTTCATTGGTGAGAAACGTGCCTCGTTGCGTGACAATTTTTATGGCTGCCTCTTGAATGTCACACATCTATGAAAAAGCCCTCCTTGAAGGAGTACAAACAAATATCATTCAATGTATATTTTCTCTCCCTCGTTGTTGAAACTTCAGGTCATTTGGTGTCGCAAATAAGGTGAAAGGACTTTATCATTTTTAGACTTTTGGGGCATACCTTGCTAACATATTATGTCTTTCCTTTGACCTTTGATATTTGATACAAATATTATGGCTTAGGTGCTGGATAATACTGTTCATCGCTATGGTTGTAACTTGGTCCAAACAGACTGTCCCAACAATGTCTACGGTGAGTTGTGTTTCAAAAACATGACATTTGAAGGTGGACCTGTGAAAACCTGGATACCATACAAGAAGCAGGGGGAATATATCTGTGCAGGAATACTGTGAATTTTTAAATAGTTTAAATATATTGCTCTACATTCCATAAAGTTATTTTATGTTGAACAAAGAAAGGCTATAATAATCATTCCATTAAAGGAGTCATTGAAAATATTGCTAAATTAAGTCTGGTGAGAATCCTCACACCCTGCTAACACATATAATACAACCTAGCTTGCATGAAACAATAGCTCTTTATGTATATAGTGACAACGTGTTTTGGTTTATGGATCTCTTGTGGCTTGTGATGTTTATTATTACTGTAATTAGTCAATATTTGGCAGATTGGGGCACTTTAAGATAATTTCGAGTCCAAACAAAACAATGGCAGCTTTGTTGTTGAAAGTTAACGTTCCTCAAAATAGAACAATTTAGGTTCAAGGTTTTATTGAGGTTTTACTGTGGGTGCAAGATGATCAAGGGGCAAAAGTGACAAAACAACTTTTTGTTCCAGTGTTGCCAGGACATTAAAACTTGTGTTGTGTTGTATCACATGGTAAGAGCTTGGGGACACAGAAATAAGTTAAAAAAAAATAAAAAAATGGTGATACTGATATACAGTCACCAAAAGCTTTTGTTTTCATTTGTTAGTGTTTTTCTCAAGATGAATTATACGTCCCAACCTTTGAAGCAGCAGTTATTTACAATAATCCTGATATTACCTTCACACACGCCACCACAGTGTACAGTGCCAGTTGTTTCATTAGTCGAACACATTTACTTGCGGGAAATAAAGAAATACATATTGACTTTTTGCTGTGTTCATATCTACGTGGTTTTTGAGGTCGTGTACTTGTTGGGTGTTTAGCCGTACAAGATAAACCCCGAGGTGACGAAACATTAGGACCACCCGCTGAGCAGTGGAAACCAGGTGAAAACCGAAAAAAAGTTAAATGTGGATGAAGAGATAAAAATAAAAATAAAATAAAAATACATTTTTAACCCTTGAGATCTTTCCGACATCTATCGGATTACATAACATTAGGTGGGTTGTCCTAATATTTTGTGCACTCAGTGTATATCTGACTTTTATTATTTTAGAAACTGAGCGCGTTGTAATCAGTCCAGGTTTTGAAACTTTGAAAATGTATTGGTTAAGAATACGCTTTGATAAATCCTGCACACGGGATTAAAATGTATATGCTTTGTGCTGTTTTCGAGAACACATGATCCACCGCTGTGGGTTCATCTCACATCTCACTGTCTTAGGTTTCATCTTCAATTAAGCATTGAGCAAAATGACATTTTTAGGCCATGGTGTAATGTATGATTCAATGATTGTATCACTTGTGAAACATCAACAGCATAAAATATTCAGTGTTGCAGCTTAATAAATACATAAAACTGAATTGGTTTGATCCGTACTTGAGCTCCTTACTTTGATGTCTAATGCTCTCCTAATGCGTCTACTGTGTCTTCATTTGTCGACACCTTCTCCTCGCCCCGCTGTACTCTCCCTCTTTGTTTCACACCTCTCCTGTCTCTTTGTCTTTTAACCAGCGCTCTTTAACATCTCCCACACGTATTCCTCCCTCTCCTCTCCCTGTCTCCCGTATCCTCGTCTCCTAGGTCCCTCTCCTCTCCCCATCTCCCCTGTCTCCTAGGTCCCTCTCCTCTCCCCGTCTCCCGTATCCTCCAGTCTCCTAGGTCCCTCTCCTCTCCCCGTCTCCCGTATCCTCCGGTCTCCTAGGTCCCTCTCCTCTCCCCGTCTCCCGTATCCTCCGGTCTCCTAGGTCCCTCTCCTCTCCCCGTCTCCCGTATCCTCCGGTCTCCTAGGTCCCTCTCCTCTCCCCGTCTCCCGTATCCTCCTGTCTCCTAGGTCCCTCTCCTCTCCCCGTCTCCCGTATCCTCCGGTCTCCTAGGTCCCTCTCCTCTCCCCGTCTCCCGTATCCTCCTCGTCTCCTAGGTCCCTCTCCTCTCCCCGTCTCCCGTATCCTCCTCGTCTCCTAGGTCCCTCTCCTCTCCCCGTCTCCCGTATCCTCCTGTCTCCTAAGTCCCTCTCCTCTCCCCGTCTCCCGTATCCTCCTGTCTCCTAGGTCCCTCTCCTCTGCCCTCATTCGTAGTTTGTTTACTGACAACCTGTTCCTGTGTCAGCCTCTTGCGGGCCTGAGGGTAGAAATAAAGGCTTGTCCTTTCTCCAGCAACGGACCCTCTTCTTCTGCCGACTTTGGTGTTTGTGGCCTTTTTTCCGTGTACTGCAATGTCAGGAGAAAGGGCAGAATAGGACCAGAATCTGTTATCAAGCAGAAAAGAAGGAAATTATTTTTGGAATTTCTGTTTGTTCTGAGACACCAGTAACTGCGCTGTGATGTTTTACTGCACACAGGAAAGATTTCTGTCATATTTCCAAATAATGGATCATAGAAAAATAGTAATATATTAATATACGCCCGTAGTGAATATGATGCGAAGCAAATGTACTCGCGAACATGCACAATATTGGACTCTCGGTACATCATTATGGCTCCCGTTTCTGCTCGGCAACAAATTGGTCTTATTATCCGACAAAGCCTCAAAGGCCTTTTATACGTGGGCAGGTGTGCTGGAATTGCTTTGCCATTTTCGCTTGTTTTCCTCCAACATGCAAGAGGAAAAGCAACAATTAGACTGTGACTCACTGCATTAAAGCCACAGCTTTCTCATTGGGCTGTTAAAGCCGCCATGTGCACTATTTTGCAGCTAGGGATAGCGCAGGGGAATTACAACAACAAGCCGTTACAGTTCAAAACAAGCTGGACTTTTCCCCTCCCCCGCAGCACCTCTCCATTGGTCCTCTCCCCTGTCAATCACAAACCTGACATGCTACAGGTGCCCAGATTATATTCTAAACATGGTTTAGAAAAGAGGGAACATCAATAAACTGTCCTGCATGCTTCAAAATAAAAAAGAATCCCTGTATTCATAATAACGTTCATTCATTTGTTATGCCTGAGTTTGCTATCCACCTCGAAGCTCTTGTCTAACTTGTAGTTAGTGTGATATCTTGTTTTTATTATTTTATTATTTTTGCCATCTTTGCGAGGCGAATCTTTGCAGTCATTAAGTTTTCGTTCTCATTTTGAATTCAGTTACACTTTCGCGTCTATGGCTTCAGCAACACAACAAACACCGGCATGTTAGCTAGCATTGTTGTGTGCGATTCCGCTACTTAGGTTATGGTGCAGAATGTTTGTGCTGCCAAACAGACAAACCTCCAGAGTGAAGTGGGCAGTGTTGAAGCGCTGTAAGGACCTGGCAAGGTCTAGTCTGGCTTGCGAGGTTTAAGTCTTAACGCCAAAAGATTACTGCCGTCGAACAAAACTATTGCACATATGTAAGATGGCAAGGTGGAGACGCTATAGTATCAAAAAACAATGAGTCAAAATATAATGATTCATTTTATATAATAAGCAGTGGATAAACAATATGATAGCCAAAGAGCAGTTGAAAAACAAAGGTAACTTAACTTAAATCGCTACATGATACATTTGTGAATGCTAGTTCAATCTTAATGCCAGCTCTCAATGGTCATATCATTCATGACATCATAATGTTATGAGGCCTTTCAAATGCTGCATGTGCATTACATGAAACCCCTAATGAAAGCAGACAAGATTTGAAATAGCAGGTTATTCACAAATGTACCGTGTAGCTAGCGCTATGTATGATTTGGAATCAGGGGTTAAAGTAAAGTGACAAAACTCTGTATAGTGCTTGTTTAAGCCTTTTTCTGTTTTTTAAGGTGTGCTGCTGCCTGCTAACAGTCTGAGACCCATGCAACGGGTTGCCCACAATTTTGCTTCCAGGAAATCAATCTGCCATTTTAAAGTGGGTGATAATGTTGGGCCTGGCACACATCCTATCGCTACTATTCTAGTGCAGTCTGGCAGGATGTAATCTAGACACCAGAAAAACTAATCACACCTTGCTTAATATAGAAGCACACAAGAAATGCAGTTGTCGTTGTAGTTGCTTTTGCAGCAGTCGTTTAGATGAGCAGTGAGTGAGTGAGGATACTCACATGAATAAACTCTCTCTGTCGGTCTATGAAGGTTAATGTGACATTGAAAGTTAAAAAGGAAAACATTAGCCATTAGTAGTCGCTCTAAAAGGCAGCGATGTTCTGACACAAGGAACGTTAGCATCACAAACCACCAGCTTTTGGTAGAACAGGAAAATGCTGCCACTTCACTTTGTTTGTGTATTCAAAACCATAGAGGCGTGTTTTGCAATGAGCGATAGCGCAGGATATGTGCAGATTTACAGATGTTCTCATATTTGGCACAAAAGCAATTTGTTGCCCTGTGGCGCTATTGAGGGGCTATTCTGTGGCGCCAGGCCAACCATGGGATACCAGTAGAGCGGGCACCACAGGGGGTGACTGTGGACTAAACAGTTGCCCAGCACCAAAGCCAGGGTGTGGAGTAGTGAGGTCGTATTACACTCAGATTTGACAGGCTTTTCTAAGAACAAGGTGTGATGGAGAATGCTGACCTTTACAAATGGGCGGCTGGTTGAGTTGGTTTTCGGTACAGATGTGCAGCTGAAGAAAATGACTGTAGTGGTTTTTGCCTTCAGCACTCTGAGATGAAATCACCTGTGTCCTATGAAAAGTGAATGCAGGTGGAAGGTGTCACTCAAGGCAAACAACTTTACAGTTCAAGGACAAAAGAGACGTCAGGGACTAGTCTGTGAACGACAGAGAGAAACGCGATGCAAACTCGCTATAAACACGTTTGAGGCTCCAGAGGAACAAAATCCCGGACGATTTTGAAATTCCCCCCGGACACATTTTTTGGGTCTCAAAAAGAGGACATGTCCGGGAAAAAGAGGACGTCTGGTCACCCTACACTTAAATTGTACGACATTTGTGGACAGCCATGAGACAAAGCATACGTTTGACTTAAAACAAAGAAGGAAGGGAGAGCCCTAGTGAAATTTAAACAAGGGTCAACGTTTTCAGACACCTACAGTGAGAGCAATCCACGTCTCCATCTATCCAAACGTCTATCCGTCTTCCCTTTGTCCTTCAGCCCCAATTAAAAAGCGCACACGGCTAACAGTCTCCACCATGCAAAGCCTTTAGATACGCAACAGCAACCCAACGCCTAACCCCTCGCTTGGTATTCTGCTACGCTATCTCCAAGCGATTGGTGGATTTTTATTTCAAACACTCATACTGTATATATTACAAAAGCAGCGTGTATCCGACGTTATTAATATTAGTCAAAACCACTCGTATTTCATCAGCATCCTATACCTTCCTATATTAAAACTAAGGCTTTAATACCGGACAATATTTAAAATATTGAGCTCTATTTATTTAAAGAACACACTAATCGGCAGACCCCTACCTGATTAACAGTTGGGCATACTTTAGGGCAGTAGGAGTTCAGAAGGTTAAAGTAAAATGCTTTAGTTTATTCAGGAAGCTGCATTGAGTGTCATAATAGTAGCTTACTGTAATGATCTCTATTCACCAAAGAGGGAACTGTGCAGTAAGCTCACGCAATGTTGACAGTGTTCTCAATGTTGATTGGTTTAGACTAGTAGCTAGTAAACAAGGCCTACAAGCTACGGTTGTGTTCACAAGACGCAGAACACAGGAAAAAAATCAGGACACCCATTAAGGACAGAACATTGGGTTCCCTTCCACTTCTAGAACTTTATCGACGTGGGATAAGAGCCTCTTAACAATTACAGTGTTACATTGAGAGTTACCTGGAACTTTCGTTTCCTAGAAATAAATGTCTGTTTTGCTACTCTCTGTCGCCTGTTGATATAACACAATAGCGTTTTATGTTTCACGATTTCAGTGAAATCAGCTGGTTTAGTGCCTGGCTGGCGCAAATTCATGGTTTTTCCACCTCTGTCAAGAATAACAAGGAAGCTTTTGTTTTTGGACTCACGTGAGACGCCAATTATCCTTTCTCTAAAACATTCCGACAAACGCGCCGAATATTCATAGATGTTTGCCTTTAGAAGGATTTATTTTGATTTCACAGCATCCAGTTTTGGAAAAAATCAGCAAATCACATGGTATGATGTGGCTCGTGTGTGGTCTGAGATGAATGTCTTGTGTACACAGAAATACACATGCTCAGGTTGTTCCAAGTACTCTCATATGGTCTGCCGAACGCCAAAAAATAGATGTGCCTTAGAAAATTAGACTAATTCATTAATTACTTGGATAAGGGCAGTAATTTATAGTGAATCAAAAAGAACCGTAGGCTGCCTGATAATGAAGCTCTTGAGTGCTATTATCTACAATTATAAATAGAATATCTCATTACAGTTTGAAGAACTCACTCTTCAAGAACTCACAGCTATTCACATCACTAGTTAGAGAAGAGAGTGAATATGCGGTACCATTTGCGAAAAACCTCAAGCAGCTTGGTTCATCAGTTGAGCCATAATTATATTTAATAGTGTATCCGTGGCAGCAGGGGTGCAACCATTCCACAGTCAAAATCTCCTCTGCGTCCTGTGGAGAACTGAAATTGATTAGTCAGCCCAGCCTTAGAGCTACAACACTAGCTAACAGTACCATCCAGCCACTACCAGCTAACCCGGGGGTGACAGTTTATTCATATTTTGGTAGCATGTGGGGTGTATTGTTAGGAGTTTGTGCTTCTTACAGTTAGTGAAACACCATTGATTAATGTCCAGTGTAGCCGGATCGGCTTTCTAAGGATCCTGCCAGGAGTAGCAAGCAGGGCTAGTCGGATTTAGCTAAGCCACATTGCAGATATCTGGATTGGTAACCAGCGTGGGTATCTGCTCTCTGCTTTGGCAAGTGTGAATTGCCTTAAACTCTTTAAGGTGAGGCTTGTACCCCTGTTACCACCGGCTAATTCTGTAACAAAATCAACCTTAGCTTGTCTAATTGGGAGCGACAGTATCTTAATTGAGCTAGGTCAGCCTCCTAGTTAGCATCTACCCCATGTTTCTGTCTGCGTAAGTGGACTAGTGCCTGGAGGATCTGCTGCGTATGGGTCTCTCTCTTTCCCTGTCTTTCCAGGTCTGCGGATATCAGCTTCCCCCAAGGCTGCGTCCCCCTTTACATTGTTTTCTCTGATCATGTCTAATGGTGTGTACCATGTCTTCCTTCTGTGCTTGGATGAATGAGTGCGGGGGCGATGAGCGGGACTGTACTGGCTTGGCTGCGCTGTCGTCCTGGAGACTGTTGTGCTGATTCTCACTTCCTGATTCCTGTTACTGCTGCCCCATTGGCCCAAGTGAACATTTTGTTATCATTGTTTGTGATATTAATTATTATTATTTTATTTTATTATAAATTATTATTATTATTATTACCCACTGCACACCTGACCGTCCTGGAAGGGGACCCTTCCTTTGTATCCTTTCCCAAGGTTTCTTCCTTTGTCTGATTAAGGGTTAAGGTCAAGGGGTGTTGTTAATTATGGGCTCGTGAAGCCCTTTGAGATTGTAATTATGATTAAGGTCTATATGAATAAACTTGACTTGACTTTAGGTGGCCGGTAAACTTTGTCTGGCACACCCCGCGGGAAGACACCTGACCGATGCGTTGTGTGATTCCCGTCCAACTTGAGTACAATGACCAAGGCATCCGGGGGGGGAAGAACACGCTTTAAGGCCTGTAAGAATATCAGTGCTATCTTTACCATCTCAGGTAAGATTGCAGATGATGCAAATTGTCTGTGATGAAGGCGATGGGAGAGAGGGATATAAGAGAGAAAAGGGGAGAATGTACTGGGCCACAAAGCCAGACCAGCAGTTTGTGAGAACATGGGTGGGAACATGGGTCGGTCGTGGGTCGGATCACCGTAACAACCGACAACATCCCTGTTCGTCCCTGTTGAAGTAAAGGCTGAATTATACCTCTGCTGACAAGGTGTCGGCGTATGTCGCGCGTTCTGTCTACAAGAAAAAGCTAAAGTAATCGTGTTTACATTCTCTTGCGTGGTAACAACGACACTGAACCCTCGCCTGCTCTAGGGAGCCTCTGCCTCTGAGAAAGAAAATTCTCAATTTTACCGCGTTGTCGACCCTAAATTCTTAAATACTTAACAACGGAAAATTGTGAGTGACGGAGAAGGAAGGTAACCGGGACGGACAAAGAGAGGGGAGGAGATAAATCCGACCGAACAACGACACGAGGAGAGCGAAAAGAGAAAAGGAGGCAGAGAAGGCTCGGCAGATACGGGAGGGAATGGACGCGGGCGGCCATCTGCTCTCTGTCGCCCGTCCTGAATGCCGATGTGCTCATCAGGTCTGTCATGACACATCCGAAACCGTTCTGTCCCGAAACCTGCAGGTACGAGTTGGCCCACGCCAACATTCTTCTCAAAGGAATATCAACCGCGCTGACGGGCAGAGCCGCGTAGAGTTGGACGCGTACGCTTCGAATTCGATGACTAAATCTCTTGCCGAATGCGCACGCTTTAGCTTAAAGTCGCTCAGCCTTATTAGCGAGCGCGGCGAGAGCGTGGCCAGAGGAAGGGGGGGGGAAGAGGAGGAGGCTAATTAAAGCTGAGAGCTATGCCCTTCTCCATCCCCACGGTGAGTTTTCCTTCTGGTTTCCATGACAGGACTGCCCGCGTCCACTTCAAACAATGTAACGGAGATACGTCAGTCACGGTCCCTCAAAACCCACAACACGCGGTATGTGAGCTGAGCTGGTGTCACATGACCACGCAGAGGCCTTGGACTTGCACTAAAACAAAAAACAAGTACGTTCCTTACTATGTGTTTCTGCTTCTCTCTCTCTCTCTCTCTCTGTGTGAAGCTAGCCTGTATGAGGGGAAGGCCTACACAGTGACTCCTGACAGATGCTGTTCTGTCTCCCTCTCGGAGGACTTCTTTAAGCCGTTGATTGCTGGAGACTTGCCACTGCCCGCAAGTGGGAGGCTTTTAATGTGATCTATTGTTATAGCAGGATGACAAACTCAGCATTGTCCATAGAGACAGAGAATAAATGACAAAAATGGAAAGAAGAAGAAAGGAAGGAAGGACGGAAGGAAGGAAGGAAGGAAGGAAGGTAATATCCAGTGTCTAATGCCTAATGGAACCAGTGACTGGTCCATTGACCATCTGTGATATTGTCCATTGGTGCTGTTGACAATCTAACCGGTCATTAAGAGGAAGCAGTTTCACTTGTTACAACTAGTGCCCAAAAACAGAAGACAATACTTTGCAACACTCATATCAGTTAAAGAGAAATCCTGACCTTGTTCACCACATCTTCATTTAGCACGGTTAAAGAATATTATTTCACCTCACCAATTACCTCAAGGGGTTTACTTTCCAACTGCCGTCCGTTACAGATAACAGGTCACCCGCGTTGAACGTGTAAGGACTGACTGTCTAGCGGGCTGCTGGTTAGAGAGACTGTCGCCGTTTCAGAGCCTGCGACAGACAAGGCTGTGTATCAGTCGACAGCTGTGCGTTCTGTCCCAAGTGTAGAGTCACTGAGCACCGGTCTGCTGCCTCATTTTAAATCACTCTGAATAACAGCGCTAGCCAAATGCTTTAATTGTTCCCGAAATCAATCAATTGTATCCATGTAATTCATCCAACTATCTGACTATAAAGGAAAGGACTCTCTGTCTGTCTGTCTGTCTGTCTGTCTCTCTCTGTCTGTCTGTCTGTCTCTCTGTCTGTCCTTCGCTTTTCTCGACAACCGTTCATCCGATCGACTTGACGCCGCCGTCCCTAAAGCAATCAGCCCTTTCCGAACAGGCACGTTTTGAGCAATTTTAAACGTTTCAATTATTTTTTTAAATTCTAGTTTCTAAGTAATTTGATTACTGTGGGTATTATCAGTGACTAATGTACTACAGCCACATTGCTTTAGTCAGATTACTGTCATACTAAATAGCAATCTTTAGCTCCAGTACCCTGATCTTTAATACTGTGAGTAATAGCCTACGTTCACAGCATGGAGCCACATGGATGTGCTCATCTATCAGTGTTGATTGTCTCAATCAGCACTCTGGAGGGCCTGATGAGGCAGAGAGGAGAGGAAGGGCACGACAGTTGAATACCACACACACTTACCCTAACACGTATGTCACCGGACTGTCATCTCATGGGGGCGTGTCTCAAGGGTTCATGACCTCTGAGAGAAAAAAAGAATACCTTGGTATGCCATGCTAACAAAATCTATCTATCTATCTATCTATCTATCTATCTATCTGTCTGTCTGTCTGTCTGTCTGTCTGTCTGTCTATCTATCTATCTATCTATCTGTCTGTCTAATTAATTTGGTTGGTTGGTTTGCTGGTATGTTTGTTTATTAGTTTATTAGTTTATTAGCAATTGATCAAAACATACTTATGCCTGTAACATACGTATGTCTGTGTTCTATATAATGATAACAATATAATATAATGACCTCCCTGCTTGGCTTATCAAATCCACAAGATTGTTGTGTCACTCTGTACCATGACAACAATAACTCTTTCTCTGATCCTCAAGGCATTCCTGTCCTAACCAAAAGGATTATGCGCCCTCATAAACTGTTAAGTTCAGACCACTCGGCGTTGTCAGTTTCGGAAAGCCAACCCTAGTGTGGCTCTGTGGAAAAGGACAGCAAATCCTTCTTTTCATTAAGTCATAGAAAGTATTCTACAAGCAAGCCTTTAATCCTTCATTGCATAAACAAGATCATTAGGTGGCAATACGCAATATTACATTTCAGAAGGTGTGCTTTCTCATTTTGTCAGACAGCGCAG
>OMKK01008551.1:3014-18303 GCA_900302305.1 Polymixia japonica | reverse complement strand
CAGACAGGGACGGTGGTGCTGACGCTCCATGGCCTCTAGATGGCGCTTCTTGTACACGGGACACTATAGTGACATGAGAGATACAGAGAGGAGAGAGGAGGAGCTCCTCTTGATCAGATATGAGTGATATGTTGCATTACATTATGTTGTAAAGGTATTCTTGAAGTAAACATAGTGTATGCCTTCATGCATGGTGTGATTCAACACTAATAAAGCTGTCGTTTTCCTACAATCTTTATGCAGCGACACAATAAACCATAATAAAGCAATACGTCCCACTCAATCCGTGTTGCCAAATCAACATTATTCGTTTACTTGTAATAATAATAAATAATAATTTCAAGTGAATAATTATAATAATTAATTATAATAGCCCCTGTTTACCGATGTCGTTTGTGTGTCGTAAACTTGACATCTGCGATACGTGTAAGAGACTTCTCTGTGGAAAATGTAGTGAACAGCCACCAAGCAGAGATACTGTATTGAATGTTCAGCTGGTTCTGCTAAACAGTGAACTGTCTGAAAGACTGGAATTGCAACTGCAACTGCAACTGTGTCTTAGTTTTAGCACGCTGTCAGAAATGAGTAGCCTTTTGTTTTTACCTTGATTTACCATCAGTTTGTTGCTATATGAAAGTGAAAAAATATTTTTGTTATTTTATGTTAAAATAATGTGCGCTGTGCTAAGGTTCAGAGAGATATGATCTTCACAGCAAATGAAGGCCACTGCAGGTCAGCCAGTGTGTTGATATGCCCTCTTTTCTAAACCATGTTTACATTGCCGGCCCAACAATAAACTCCTTCAAAGATTCTGTTTACCTGTAGTGTGTGAGGTTTTTGATGGACAGATGAGAGGAGACAGAGAGCTGCTGCAGGGGAGGAGAGAAGTCCAGCTTGTTTTGACAACATCACTTCTATACGTAAATCCTCCATATTTCTATAATCTACTCTACCTCTACATGCAAATTCCTCTCTCATATGCAATACCGTTGGATTCACCTGCACTTTACTTCTATACGTAAATCCTTCATACTCATATGTATATACTCTACTTACCATCACATGCAATCCCTCTCATATATGTATACAGTGTTATACCTAATACTGCACTACGGTTAAATACACTTGCCACTTTAACACAGGAATCCTTTTCATATTTGTATATAGTGTTATATATTGAGACAATTTCCTGCAAATTTTGTTTTTATATCTTATATTTTTATATCTTGTTCATCCTCTACCTTAGATCCTTATATTTTATTATTATTTCTCTAAATTTGTTTTTTATTTTCCTTATTAGTCTTATCATTAGTATGCCTATTGCTGAGCTGATCTGTTTCTCTCGTCCAGCACATTTCATTGTACCGTTGACCCTGTGTTAACCTACATTATGACAAATAAAGGTGAACTTGAACTTGAACCTGAAACGGCTTGTTGTTGTAATTCCCCTTCACTGACGGTAGAGTCATATTAGCGCACATAGCAGCTGGATTGATTCGAGAAGATAAATAATCCGAATGTACCGTTCAGCCAAACGTAAAAAGGAAATTATATGAAATCTGTATTTTTAAAAAGGGGTCTGCTGCGAGTAAATCAGGCAGTTTGTTATTTTTTACACGAATGTAAGAGGGGAAGGGGCGTTGTCCCAGCATGCCCCTCGGCACCGCCCGGACGTGTAGCGACACATATCGGCGGAGGGAACGTCTCTTAACGCAACATCAAAACCCCGAAGTCTAAGTGAGCATATATTGTGGTAAGTTTAATTACAATATGGTACGGGATTAGTCTCATTTGCGATGATCAAAACGTTTTGGTTGCATCGCTAAGCGTACGTTGGTAGCAAAGCTATACAATAATTCGGCTAATGTTAACCTACCTAGCCAGTGTTGTGCTGAAATTTCATCCCCTGACAGATTCCCACTCCCGCAGGGAGCTGATACGCGGAGTGGAGTGGAAGTCTGGCAGGGGTTACAATGTCGACACAACACCAGTCTCCCATCCCGGACGGACCGCATGGTGTCGGCTTGTCTAGCCCGGTGATGTGTCTTAAGTTAGGTTGTGGATATTGTAAAATGCGTAGCTACCACCCACCTACCCTCAACTAATAACGACGAACCTTAACGATAGTAATATAGGTTTTGCCGACTGACTACCTAACGCTTGCTAAGTAGCATCGTTACTGTCGGCTAGCGCTGGCTAAGGTAGCTGGCTAACTTACTTCACTCCCGTCTTTCCAAAGTGACTATCTTTGCTTTGCTAACACCGGCTACCTCAACACTAGCTAACAATGAATCTTCTCTATGTAGCCGACGTGAACACCGTGGGGGCTAGCGATGTCTAGCATCTGATATTAGCAGCACAGTTTAGCTATAAACGGGTCCGTTATTATCTGTCTTATGAGTGACATGGGCTGTAATCGGCTTGAAGCTATTTCTGTCAATCGAGTTGACCGACGAGCAAGTAACATTGCCAGCTAATTTAACCGTATCTTACCTATGTTAATCAATGCAGACAGCAGCGAGCTAGCTGACTAAGAAGTCAATTCTCAACAGTTGGCTGTTAAGACTTGTGGCTTGTTGTTAGGTTATTGTAACGTTTACACATTTTACCATCTTCCATAACATTTGATCCTGTCAGATAGGATACCAGAGTGGGAAATTAACTCCAGCGAAATACAGATAAATTTGGGTTGTAGTTGGTACAGCTGTCTAATCCAATGCCCACTTTGACAGGCAAAAAACACTAAATGTTTTCTGCGTGTTTGGCTGGTGAAAAGGGTTGGTGAATATTGGATTAAAAGGTTAGTTATTTGTCCTCTCTACAATATCTGTTCTGTTCCAGTCCTTCTTGAGTGTTACAATGGAGCCATTGGGAAGTACTTTGACAGCAACATCATCATCGGGCAACCACACCCTTAACTCAACAGGTGGCGATTGCCCATGGGAGCTGAACGACAAGGTCAGACTGTGCCGTTTCCTCTGCTACGGCTCAGAGGGTGACATATACACTGCCAGAGAGGAGTGTCGACTTAGCATGGAGAATGCCGGGGCTTTGCTCTCTCTGCTCCAGGAGCACCGGGGCTGCGAGGTGGTGGAAGAGATCAGAAAGTTTGCTCGAGATGGTCGAGCTGTCAGGGTCAACCCTTCCATTTTTGCCCTGGCTGTGTGCTCCCAGCTTTCTGAGGGGAAGACCAAACAGATGGCATTCAAAGCCCTGAAGGAAGTTTGTCAGGACCCTGCTCACCTCTTCTCCTTGATCCAGTACAAGAAAGAGCTCAAAGAAGGGATGAAGTGTGGGATTTGGGGACGTGCCCTGAGGAAAGCGGTGTCAGATTGGTACAATGAACAGGACGCCATGAGCCTGGCTCTGGCTGTGACCAAATGTAAACAGAGAGAGGGCTGGTCCCACCAGGATCTGCTGAGGCTCTCCCACACCAAGCCAGCTTATGAAAGTGAGTTTACACAGACGCTCAGTGTGCATAGCTATTTACATTTTGTAAACAACTTCTGCTGAGTCTGAAGTGTGCTGTGACATACATATTGTAATGGGAAATTATGACCTTTATATATTTTAAGAGGCTATCCCAAATTCCCATGTGTTTGAACATCTGATCAACTTTTAACTGTCTTTTATGACCTAATTTAAAGGTTCATTTTGTTATTTGAAGGCCCGGAGACACAACTGTCACTAATACTTGTGAACATTGTTTTTTCAGCAATTGCATTGATCAGTAAATATTTAACAAAAGGATGGAAAGAAGTTCAGGTGGCATATGCAGATAAAGACAACTCAGAAGAGGTTGTCAAAGTGCTCTCATATCTTGAAGTGGTGGAGAAGGTCAAGCACAGCAGTGATGAAGTGGAGGTGACCCATCTAATAGAGGAACACAGGCTGGAGAGGGAACAACTACTGACAGACCACCTCAAGTCCAAACAAGTGAGTGTTTCTTAAATTATTATTTAGCATTGAGCCTTGGCTGAAGTGACTCCACGCTTCCATTAGAGTTATATCATAGTGATATTACATTCATTCTTTTGATTGATGATTGGTAATTCATCTTTTGATTGATGCATTTAATTGCAGTGCTTTGCTTGCAGTGCTACCAAATTGGAATATATTTGATGTATTATTTTATTTTCTTGAGGTATGGAGAGCTTTGTTGAAGGAAATGCCCCTCGCGTCAATGCTAAGGATCTTGGGTAAGATGACGGCAGACAAAGTTCTGGAACCAGGAAGCTCAGACATGGCAGCAGTTTGTGACAGAATCCACAATGAGATGGAACTGAAGAAGGTACGCCGCACTGCTCTTATTCATTAAGTTTGGAAGTGCTTTCATTTCCTCTGCTTTTATTTTCATTTTTCTCTTCAAATTAGGTACAGTTAATAGAATGAAACTGTGTTATGTGAAATTGTGATTACTAATTAAATATTTTGTGCATATCTCAAAATGTCAGGCAAAGATCCACCCATACAACATCCTCTTGGCTTCTGAAAACTACAAAAGAGGCCAAGGCTCTCGAGGTAAAACAAAATGGGAACCGGACATCAGCATCCTCAAAGCCCTGGACTCTGCCTTTTACAAGTGTTTTATGGTATGCCATTTTGATACTCGCAACATCTGACAGACTGTAAAAGACATCCACAGCCAAAAGCATTTCACTAACACAAATGATCTCCTTTACTTGTACTCAGAATGTGGAGCCTGTGGGTAAACGCTTTGCTGTGGCGGTGGATGTCAGCACTTCGCTGAGCAGCGTAGTCCCAGGGACATCAGTCAGCACTGCTGTCGCCGCTGCAGCCGTTACCATGGTAAGGCAATACTAGTGCTAGATAACTGCACGGGGTAATTGGTGTTCCAGTTGAAGCAGCTGTGTCCATAAACATGACTGAGGTTGTCTTGTGTCTGGAGGTAGCCGGAGTCAAGGAATGGGTCTGTTGACGCATACCGTGGATTCCTGCGACATTCCTTCCGCAGTGCCATCATCCACAGGCCCACCAGGAATCTTTAGCTTTGAGACAGACCATTGGAATTACTAGTCCGGGCTTTTTGTAGAGAACTGTTGCGTACATTTAAATTTTGCATGTTTTCTTTACACTTCGTTCTGCAAGCTGTGCATGTTTTTATCGATGGCTTTTTGGGATGACTATGCTGTGCCCATCAGTAGGATTTTGTGTGTGACAGGTTATTGCGAGGACAGAAGCAGACACACAGGTCCTGGCCTACTCCGAGGGAGTTGTGGTTCCGTGCACCATCTCTCCTCAGATGTCCCTCGCTCAAACAACAGCTGAACTAGTTAAAGTAAGGCATGTTACAGCATCATATGATGATAAATTAATGACAATAAATCTTCAGTAACCGTCCACTAAATGCTATTTATAGAATACACCGAAAATGTTGGCTGACATATCAAAGGTAGCCCATATTACACCTTTTCTGGTCTCATTGGCTTCTGTGAACATTTCTGTTTTGTGACCTCGGTTTTCTATGTCGTCTACCATCTGTTGCAGATTCCCAGTGGGAGCACAGAATGCACTCTCCCAGTTACATGGGCCACAGAGAATGGGAAGGCTGTGGATGTGTTCATTATATTCACCAACAATCCGTGTTGGACCTGCAGTGCCAGCCCAGTGGAGACATTGAGGAAGCACAGAGAAGTTCGTGCATTCATTCATTCATTCATTCATTCCTACTCAGGGAGGGGATTTAATATAGCATTATCCTCCATGCTGTCCTCTCAGCTACGGATTAATGTTTTAGAAAATTGGATTACATTTAGCCTGGGAAAATTAATTAATAGTTCTACCAGGCACAGATTGAGGTTTTATTTTATCTCAATCTTTTATGATCGCTTAAGGAATTTTTTTTTTGATGTTGTAGTGAAGAGCAGTAATTATATGCTGATGGGTAACTGGAGTGTGTTTGCAAACTCATTGCCATTTAACCGTGATGCTAAAACCTACTGTAATTCGTAGAGTTGCCTGCTTCCAGGGCCTGGATATATTTGAAGTGAATGCCATGTTCATGCGGATCAAACCAAAATAACAGTGGCCTAAAGCCAAAATTGAGAAGGATGAATGATTTCCGGGGTTGATGATGATGAAATGATTTCCGAATTAGTAATGCGAACATTTTTACCCACTGTGCAAAGAATTGGAAAAAAACATCACATTAATCCACGGAGCACTAAAACATGCAGTAATTTTAAACGGATGATTGTGGCGTTAATTAAAAAAGCAAACTGCATGAGGTTGCTTTTTAAACTGATTATATAAGACATAAATCCTAGACTCAACATTCTGCATGACTGAGGACCTGTGCTGTTATTTTAGGCAATAGTTGTCAAAGTCCATTTCTTCTGCCTGATGAGATTGCAATGCAGATCATATATATGTATGTCTTAAAAGTGTGGCACAATAAGCTAAACCTCATGGACCTTTTTACTGTCTAAATCACATTGTTTATCTAATCCAACATGTTGTAAATGTTTAAAGGAGACGCTTTAAAAGCACAATCCGCAATTAGTTTTTAAGGGTGCTTTCACACCAGCGTCAATCTTCAATAGAACAGTTGACCAATGTCGAGTGAAACTATGGCAACAGTATAATCATGTTTGTGATTTCTGCGGCAAAAAACAAGCACTTGATTACAATGCTGATCACTACTCGGCAGTTATTTTCCTACAGAGTTACCTCAAGTTTTACACTTTCGCAAACTAAAATTGCCTTAACATGCAATGCATCAAAACATGTCTTGATGAATGTATTTTGTTTACATTGGCATTAATACTATAGGGCTACTGTGACGTAGAAGGGCAGTTTGTCAAACTGTCAAAGGTGCTGCTTTAAATAAAGTTGTCTCGCGTTGTCTGAAACTGAACTGCACTAAACTAAAAGATGCAACATTCTATTTGGTTCGGACCAAAGCAAGAGAGCTATAGGTGTGAAAGCGCCACACGTGCTGCCCTGTTGCAGCTAAGCAAGGAATTGCAACAACATTGATGTTTTGGTTTTCATGTTGCCTCAGTCAGCGGCGGTCATCTTTCGTTTAGTGAATTTTGGCAGTAAATACAGAGGAGATCCCTGTCTGCGAGTTGCTTTTAAAAGTTTTGCTTTTAAAATGCTTCCAGACAGCCACATCACACTGTTTACAAAAAAAAAAAGAAGTTGGGTGATGTAACCGTTCAAACCATTGGATTGTGCCTTTAAGCCTTAGTCTTATATTATAAAA
This sequence comes from Polymixia japonica, assembly GCA_900302305.1. Classification (NCBI taxonomy): domain Eukaryota; kingdom Metazoa; phylum Chordata; class Actinopteri; order Polymixiiformes; family Polymixiidae; genus Polymixia; species Polymixia japonica. The sequence continues at coordinate 11,075 of OMKK01008551.1, read as the reverse complement.
TGTACTCATGAATATAACACCTAGAAATGTCTATTATAGATGCTAAATTCATGTAAATGTTTAATTTTTTGGATTCTGTGTAAATGTGGACTACATAGCAGTCCTGTTTCTAGATTTAATTAGCCACCACTTTAGTGTATTATCAACTGAACTTGTATGTCTACATATGCTTTAAAAGAAAAACGGTTAATTAAGTAACCATTTTCCACTTATTTTTATAGAAATCGGGAGCATTTTCTAAGTTGGTGATGTGTGGGTTGACTTCCATCGGACATGCCATCGCAGACACAGAAGACAGGGGTTTGCTGAGCATCTCTGGCTTTGATCTTGGAGCTTTGGACGTCATCCGTAACCTAGCCCAGGATCTGATTTGATCTGGTATACGATATGAGGACTGCTTCTGAATCATGTTGAAAGAGTATAAAAAAATGGCACAAAGAGGACAAGACCTGGCTCACATAGCATGTAGAGTGACCTAAAACAGCACTAATCCAAAAGATGTTGACATTTACAATTCTGATTTGTTTTTGTATCATTTTGCTTAAGAGTCAATTGACAAGTTGTCCAGCAGGCTGGACCACACTCTCAAAATTTTATGTGCATTTTTTTTTTTTCCTGAAATTTCGGAGGAGGCGATGAGTTCAACATATGATATGCCATCGCATATCACACTGTTAGACAGAATTTCAACCAAAACGGCAAACTATATAATATGCTGTTGAGTTTAGAAACTAAAAGTAAGTTGTAGACCCTCTCAAGAACAAATTCCACTCTACAAAGATGCAGTCAAATGAAATAATTTGGATCAAAGAGCAACAGTGTAAGCAACCTGTACATTGTTATAGGCTTAGTACAGCTGTAGGGTTTACTTAGAAGGAGTTTACTCTAGCTTCTGTGATATATCTAAGGTGTGGTTTAGCAAGTTCTATGTGAAAGTAGAGGCCTTTTTTTAACATTTAGAAGACTGTTCTTCTGTTGCATGTAGCATTGTTCTAAATGAGTACAGATTAACAGGAGAGTGGTTGAAGTAAAGCACCAGGGGTCATCAGAATACCATACAGTCTATCCTAGGTATTCTGTAAACATCCTTGATTAATTTAGTTCAGAAAGATTCGTAGAAAGGTATAGGCAAGTGATAACACTAAGCATATCTAGAATTCCAATGATGCGTGGCTTTTGATCATGGCCCAGTTTGTTTGTTTTTTACTTTTTCTTTAGTCCAATACAAATATTATATTTTTGTTTGGAATTTTCAACATGAGTTGTTTTCTTCTGATCTTCTAATTTATTGTAAAAGAATACCCTTGGTGCCCTTATCAATGTGATGATAAGTAAAGGTTATTTGTGTTTTCCTTTTGAAAACAATGATGCCAATGGTTGGGACTGTAAATGGGGTTTACTGTAAGTTGGGAGAGATGGATTTGGTTGATGGTTTTGTCATTTAGGTCTGATTTCTATGCATCACAAATGGGCTTTTTCTATTGCTGTCTATACGTTTAAAATAAAAAGTTAAATCAAAGTTATTTAACAACCATTTACCAAGCCTGAAGCTGCTAGTACAGTAATGTTTCTTTATTTTATTTTATTTTAACGGCAATGTAAGAATGTCAGTGATGCAATAACTAACAGAACTTACAATCCAGTGTAATAGATACACCTGAATGTACTTTTTTTTTTATATATGTGTAACACTTTAGAGTTTTAAAATATAATGCTTTATATTTCCTCAAGTACTGAATAAATACACATTGCTAGAATATTTTTAGTTTGTGGCCAATTCAACTTAGGGGACAGAACATTAAGCTACAGCGGTGCTCCTTGTCTAAGTGCTCAGTAATTCCTATTATCACTTACTGACATTTACTGGACAAGTCACTCATCCTCTATTCTGGTATAATAAACCTTTACAATGAGGATAAAAATGAAATCCAGACCATATTACTGTGATGGATCCTTTGTCCATACATGCTGATGTTATCATTGCAATGGTTAATTGTTTTCTACAGGCTCCAGTTTTACCACAGATGTTTTGACAGCTCGAACTGCTAGAGCTTGTGCTTGTGATTATATGGTCAATAATGCTACATGTTGTGGTCCAAAGTCTGACATTGTGAGATTGACATTAAGAGGCATTGTAGCTTTTTAAGTGTTTCACCATCATGGTCAAGTTAATTCCATCAGATTGTCTCTTGTGTCTTACTTGACATGTACCTAACTGTAGTGACAATGTAATGCCCTAATAAAGTTGTTTTTGCATCTCTTGGAATGTGGCAGTTGTATGAATTGTTTTACTTAGATTTAGCTAATGCTATAGACACATTTGTGTGGCTATTAATCTCAATATCAAAATAAAGCAGGGGTTCAATTCCCTGTGACACCAGAGGCCTGTTCCATAAAGTGAGATTACCAAATTAGCTAGGCTTAGCTGTAGTTGGTTCCATGAAGCAAGTTCAACATAGTTTAAGCTCAGTTACGATGTCAATTCATGGCTGGAAATGAACCTGTCCAGGGCAGGCTAATTTACTAAATTGATGCTTAAACAGAGTTCCCCTAATACCGACCCAACTGAAAAGCACTGGCATGCTGCCATCTATCCTTTTAGTTTATTAACCACTATCAGTCAGAAAAGTAAAGTTTATAGAAAATAAATAAATGATAGAATAATAAATGTCTATATAATATGAAATGCTGAGGCTACATTCATTGACTCAAACCATAGACCCACTAAATAGGTACATACAATTAAACTGTCAAAGAAATCACAAGGGTCATGTGTCATTGTCTTGATTAGGGCAGGTTCTCTTTCTGTACATGTTGGATTTACAGTTTTCTCACCTTGAGTTTCTTATGCTCTACAGCTCTACATCCAGTGCCTCAATTTCTTTTACAGATTTTTTCAATTGCTTAAATACATTTCCTGAAACATTGTCGTCATCCTCAAAACGGTAAGTGTAAACTCCACAACAGTTGATGTGTGTAGCACAACACTATTTCACCTGCAAAAGAACCTAAATCAATGAAAATGTCTAACTTATGTGTTAATTAATCTATCATTGTCACCAAAATTAAAGTTCCCTTCATCATTGCCTAAACCAAGACAGACAAAATGCTAACTATTAGCATCAATATGACACAGTGTACCCTGAAAGTGTGTTCCATTACCTTATATCATATCAAAACTGATACAGTAACCAACTGTACAATACAGTCAAATCACTTACATGTTTCTGTGTAGCTGACTGCATAGTCTTGCTGTCAAATATTATGCCACAAACACTATAAATTCAACTAAATTTATATATTCATACCTTTCCCATTACAGTATGTACCTTTACAGTATATAATACAAAAATGCAGGTTTGTACAGTAAATGTAATTACGGCAATACAGCATTTCTGTAGATATTATAATCAATACCAAGCCAATTCAAACAACTGTAGATTCACTCCACCATCTCACTGACCATCCAGTCCACAGCATTTCACCCACCTCACAAGTATTGTCAATTTGTTTTACATTACAATACCAGATCCCTGTAATTCATGGCTAATATGTGTGTCAGATTATTGACTGTTGGTTGAAGTAATTTGCAACAATGCAACCCATTTTGATCAGCAAGACTTACTCGGTGGATTACTGGGACAGTTGTATTTACAGGTTTGCATAAATGTACCTCACATTTGCATTTTGTGTGAAAGCATTGAGAGATGATATTATTGCACTGAACACATTAGTGTTGTGGGGTATTTCACACTCTGTTTTCAGAACATTGTTATTTGAGGATTGTGTTTAAGCAATTAAGAAAAACTGTAATGATTTTATATGGACCTCAGTTTTCAAAGACATATTATTAGGTAACACACTTTTATGAAAAGTAATATATATTGACTTGACAGGTAAAAAGAAAGGTTTTTATGAATTTACTTTTTTTATTAGATAGATTGCTCTCCAACTGACAATTCTGGCTAAATAGCCTAATTTCCTTAACATTTCTGTGTTCACTTTCTGACCTGACTGAAAAATAGCAAAGGAATGGAAGAGGAAGAGGAATGACTGACAAACCTGGTTAAGTTACTCATTAACAACTTTTTCTTAAGGACATGGTGTAGCTTCAGAGACATTATGGCATATCCTTCAACCTTTGCCCAGTAGGTCTCAAGTCTCGCTTTGAGAAGAAACCGAGAGAAAAGACAGCTGTTCAAACTCGACTAGGACTAGGAGACGCTCGTCTGCATTATTAACACCCTGTATCTGACAGGTAAGTCATGTAAGGTGTCAACAGTGTAAGAGTAGATGGTGTAGGTCAGTTGAGTGTTTAAATAACGCATGAGAGATTGCAGTCAGTATGCTGTGGTCACATGACTTCACTGGCTGACCTAGAGACAGGTTGCTGCGTATTGGCCTGTATTGCAAGAAACTGTACTTACCTACGTTACCTGTGTGTTTTTGTCTTTGTTTACATCTGAAATCAATACACATTTTTGTATTTCTTGAAATATATGTGTTCAAAATGTAACACCTGGCTAGGGTTTAATGTAACCTATGTAATATATAGATGTAATATATGCCAAGTTAATTAGTAAGCACTTCAGGACTATCGTGAACATAGTTCAAGGCGTGGGAAGTCTACTTCTCAAGATCATGTGACAGCTGTTCAACAAAACAACTACTCAACTATGTACAACTGATGTTTTAACAACTTGGCATAAAATGATCTTCAAGTTTGTTAATGTGTCCATACCAATGCCACAAGAAAGCTGCATTACACACCTATATCTCCGGATGAACTCCAAGACCTTCAAAGTGCCTCTCTTAAATGAAACCCCTTTTACGTTTTGCCTTGTTTTAGGACAGGAGAGAGATATGGGTCACCTGGGCTCCAGTGTGATTGTGGTGGTTTTTCTTTGTGGTGCTTTCATCGCTGATGCTCATCCTCTTTCTGTATCTGGCCTATCGGGAAACAGAGGCCCTCAAAGAAAACTTCTGGAAGATGGTATCGCTGCTCAAAATAACCTTACCAAAATTGGCGAAGGTAAGTAACTGAAAGTTCACGCTGCTACCTATCTGACAGTATTCTCACCGTCTACAGTCAGGTTTTTTAATGATACTTTAACTTTCCAGTCCATTAACGGCTGTCGTTTAGAACGACTTGGTCTTGGCCTTGCTGTGTTTTTGTGTTTTTGTTTTGTTTTGCGTAGTCAAAGTGTGATTTAGTAGTCATAGTAACGTGTCAATATCATTCATCCTCAACCTGTCTTTCAAATGTAACACACCAGCTGCAACTGATCCAGTAGTGAACCAAAACACCCAGACGTGGTCCTACCTGGGCGCAGGCCTGGCCACGGCCGTCGCCGTCGCCGCCTTCCTCGTCATGGCCGTCAAGTTTCGCTTCTTCCATCGTTTCCTGGCCAGCTACCGACACTCCCTGCTCTCAGAGGCGGACGGGATCAGCCAGTACGGCCCGGAGGAGGCGTCTTTCCCTCGGAACGTCATGGTGGGTAGAGTGGGCGGGACTCAGAGTGGGATAGATGACGACGACGACGGCTTCATCGAAGATAACTACATCCAGACCAGCGAGACGGAGAGGGTGGAGAGAGACAAGAAGAAGGAGGAGGAGGAGGAGGGGATAGAGGACAGTGACGATGATCTTGAGTTCACCATAGGGTGATGATAAGAGGGAGACTTTCTCACAAAAGACAGTTGTTTTGTTTACCATTAAATCAGATGATTCTGGCAAATTCTAATGGCACCAGAGAGAGAACAGGTATGATTTAAATATTAAAATAAAAATATTGAAATGCAAAGTGATATGTGAGGTACACAGGTCACAACTATATAAAACATCACACCTTTTTATGACATAAAGATGACAAGAGTGTTGCAAGATTAATTTTCCATTGATATTATTATGATAATGATTTAGGTTCATAATGTAGATTTTACTGCTTGATATTCAGTTCTTCTGAGACTATTTTATGCAGATTATTTTATTTTCTTTGCTGATTAAGTCCATTGTGTGAAATGCCATAAATGTGACTGTAATTGTGCCCATATAAAAAAAAAACATTTTTGGAATAAAATATTTTAATACAATTGCATCTGTTGCCTAAAATGTACTTATCGAATAAATTCTTGCTCATTGCAATTCCATTTCTTCACCCATGTACGGTAAATGTACTGTTACAAAACGATAATAGTCAATAGTATAAAATAGAAATTTCAATCAACACAGAAAAAACAAAAGCCATCCAGGTGGTTTGTTTTGATGTGTACATTTTACTGAGCAGGCATTCTTGTGCGTCCAGATAATACAGACAGAGGAACACAGCGGTCTGTGACACCAGGTGCAGCCTCCTCTTCCCCGTGGGCAGAAGTACACTTATCAGCTTATTGACTCAGAGGTGACAGTAACAGGAACACTGATCTGGTGTTCTGTTACAAAGTGTGTCCAGATAGTCCTTTGCTGTGTGCCGGGAACATTCAGCTTTACGAATAATGGAGCATAATATCGACAAGAGGCAGAAAGTGCAGTAAATTCTGAGATGGGCCTCTCAATTGATCTGGCCTCTCTTGTTGTGAAGTCCCTCATTCGTTCTGTCTCTTTGCCTTTTATTCCAGTGTATCTGCTCCCTTCATTTCATCTCATATTTGCTGTCATAGATTCCTCTGTCCTCTATGTCTGTTTTTCTCCCTCCCGGCACGTTCAGATGAGGCTGGTCCGGCTGGAGGAGGACCCTCTCCCGACCTGGCCCATCTGTCCTCCCGAGACACTGAACACCCTGACCGCTCTGCTCCCCAGCCTCCTCGCCCCTCTCCTCCTCATCATCCACCTCCTCCTCTCCTCCCTCCTCCTCTGGAGGTAGACCAGGCCGGTGTAGCCCGCCACGGCCAGCGCCATGCCCCCCCCGGCGGCCATCAGCACCAGGCCGGACAGCAGCATATCCCCGTTGTCGTGGCGACTGCCGGCCACGGCCACGTAGACCAGCGCCGCGCCGCACAGCATCAGCGCCAGCCCCACGGCCAGCATCAGCGCCGGGTCGACCCGCCCCCCGCTCTTCAGCTGCTCGATGCGCCGCCGGCTTCGCACGCAGTTCATGTCCTGGACGGCGGAGCTGAGCAGCTGCTTGAGGAGGACGGCCAGGGCCAGGAGGCAGAGCGCGGTGCCCACCCCGAGGCGCCATTCCCCAGACAGGCTGGTGGTGGTGGAGAGGAGGCCCACGCCTCCCAGGCCCAGGCCCAGGATCAGGGCCACCGAGGCACAGTAGCACAGCAGGGAGTGGCGTGGCTCGCGGAACCACCACAGCTCCACCTGCTCTTCCAGCACGCGCCGCTGGATCAGGGCGGGGTCCAGGTGCAGGCCGGGGGGTCGGCAGATAGCGTGGCGGTGTTGGTGGAGGTCCTGCATCTCAGGCATGGTGGTGGTCTGGGTGGTCTGCCCCTCACACAGTTTAGCCAGCCCACAATCAGTTGACACCTCAATGGATTATGAAGAGTTTGATACAACTCTATAGTGGCATTTAAATTATGCTGTACGGTTGAATAATTCTCTTATATCATCACTGCTTTTCATAACTATGCCAATTGCATTAACACAAAGACATCATCAGTTATTCACATTTTGTAGATAACATCCTGTGCTTCAGTTTAACATCATACATATAGCATATAAATTACTCACTCAGTGTGAGATGAGATTACAGCTCTCTGTCCACTCATCCCAATCCCATCAAACCATCTTCTATGGCCAAACCATTATGATAAACAGTCTCCCATATCTCCCAGCAAGATCCCCGAGCTGCTTGGTCCTATGATATCACGTTATCGGCGAGGGCATTCTGTGAAGATAATCCAACTTCAAAGGAGTGTTTCTAAAGATCAGGTAGCGTCCAGGATGCAGAAATGACGGGTCCTCTGTGGAGAATGTCTTCTGCAAAGTCCAACCCTCCTGGCTGGTTTCAGGGATGAAACTGTTGAAGGTAGTAGTATCCTCTCTACAGGCGTCGACTGCTCGGTCTTCAATGCTTCTGTCTCTCTTCCTCACTATAATCTACCCCCCCCCCC
>OMKK01008489.1:6301-18910 GCA_900302305.1 Polymixia japonica | reverse complement strand
TGCCTGAGCCCATGTGATTGAGGTGTGTTAATGAAACGCAAATATCACACAGGGCGGACCGCTAAAATTACCTGCCAGGCTTCTCAAAACAAACCTCCCTCTCTGATAAGACACTGACACCAAGTAATTAGTTCATGACAGAAGCATTTTTCTCTGAGTGCAGTTAGATAACGTAGTGTGATGCCAAGACAGATGTCAGAGCCTCTCGGTGCTGATGGCTGCCTGGTGTCTGTCTCGTCTCGTCTCGTCTCGTCTTGTCTTGATGTTTGCGGCGGCGCTTTAGAGGCAAAGCCATGTTTGAGGCGACTCCTTGATTAACCGACAAGTCATTAGTCACTACGATATAATTTATTTGTTAATACTATTTTTCAAGTTCAAGTATATTTATTGTCATTGTTAAATCACTCCAACAACGAGATAACGATAAGCATCTCCCTGAGACACACAGTGAAACCCAAGTAAAGTGCACCAAATAAATATATATTATAATTTATTATATATCCTGCAGATATATCCTGCAGATATATTAAAATAAGTAATATATTTATCCATGATAAAATCCTAAAACATCTTCATTTGTTGTTTTTTCTAAACAGCGCGTGGAACAAGCTAGTGTGAATGCGCTCGGTGGATAGAGTTTGATCCGGATGTGTCTGGTTTTGAGCCCGGTCGTATCACTATGCGAGCGGTGCCAGTGGCCCGTCGATGCCAGGCCTGCGCTGTGTACTACTGAGTGGGCAGGATGTTTAGACTGCGAGGGAGCGGGCAGAAAGAGATGCTTGCATGTTTTGAGGCCCATCAGGAAATGACAGAGACTAGTGAGGTGGGTGGTCTGTTGGCATAGCGGTCTGGGTCAGATTTTTTTATTTTTTTTTACATTGTTAAGCATTCTGCTGATGAGGTCCAGACTGGGAAGGTGCTTACAGGATATCTCAAATCAAATCAAAATCAGATGTCCCAAACAGTCTCCGCTGTCCCAGCAAACATAACGTGTGAGAGCTTGTCTTGTGTATGAAGGTGTAACATGTTGATTTAAATTCCTTAGCAGGCTCAAGGTGCGACCTTGACGCTAGACTTGCTCAACATGACTTTACTGGCAGGATTATTTCCGCTCTGGAAAATCTTACTTCTGGTGGCATATCTGCTGTCGATTATAACGCTGTGTAGGTCTGTTTACAATCCCCAGCGAAACACAGAAGTGGACGCATCAAATTACACCGATCTTTATAGACTCCGCGTATCGACTTGATGTACATTTAGAATCCATATCAAATCCAATCGTTTGCTGACTTCGAATTTGAATCAGAAATGAAGTTTTATGTTTTTATTTATATAGCATTATTTTAAAATGCTACTTGTAATAATGTTAAAATCAAATAAAAAGTAGAATGACCACATTGTATGGTGAGATATGGTATAATGGTCTGAAACCTCTCTGTTGTGATTGTATCTCAGTGTTTCTACTTTCTGGTCTTTGTTTTGCTCTGTTAAACAGGTTTTCCCATCAGTCTGCATCAGAACACTGTGCTTCTTGTTTTGGTTTGTTAGTGTAGTTCACCTCGCCACCACCAGAGTGCAGATCCTACAGATAGGATAAAGCTACGTTTAAAATCAATAAAAAGCCATCGCACATTTGAATTTGCGAGTCTAAAATGATTGTCTTTAAAATGAGATGTTTAAAATGGAGGCAGATTAAGCAGGTCTAAGACTCAGAGGAAGGCTGTTCCAGAGTCTTAAAGACATTACAGCCAAGGCTCAGTCACCCCATGAGTTTAATCTTGTAGTTAATAACCTGGCGTCAGGATGGGTTCAGACGTTTAAACCATGCGTTCAGTCCTTTGTTGCCAGTACTGCAGTGCTTAAACCTCTGTCCTAGGTCTGGTCCAGTACAGGACAGAATAGGTTATGACTGTGTGTTAAAGAAGGGACAACCTTTGGCCTAATTTATATGTGAACTGGCACACTCGTGTTGTCAGTCAAAGATATCCTAAGGCCCTCCGTAAAATTGACAGCCAAGAAATGTATTTACATATCCAGCTGTATTCTGGCATGTACAGTATGCATGTTCAGTCATCCTTGTCATTGTGTCTGGGTGTGTCTGGGTATGCTGTTGTACACTTGAGGTATGTCTATTATGTCTGGTTGCTCAGTCAGTGTCTGTCTCCACAGCTATTTCTACTGGAAGAGACAAGAGAACGCAAGTTTGATGGCTACGCCAGAACCATCCAGAAGGCCTGGAGGAAGTATGTGGCCCGCAAGAAGTATGTCCAAATGAGAGAGGAAGGTGAGTGTTTCATAGCCTTTCTTCCTGTCTTTGTTTGTCTTTCTCTCCCTCTCTCTTTCTCTATTGTTCACTCTCGTCCTCACGGGAATCTTCCCTTATTCTCCCCAGCTTCTGATCTGCTGCTGAACCGGAAGGAGAGACGGAGGCACAGCCTGAACAGGAACTTCGTTGGGGACTACCTGGGCATGGACGACCGGCCCGAGCTCCGGCAGTTTCTGGGCAAGAGGGAAAAGATCGACTTCGCCGACACCATCACAAAATATGACCGTCGCTTCAAGGTGGGGCTCCTACATTCAGCGATCTGCATCTTTGACTCGTGAATTTCTAGATCAATAAACATTGATCTAGTTTTCATGCGGGCAAGAACCTAAGATCAACCACAGATTTTCTGCTACATTTAGGGAATTAAGAGGGACTTGATCCTGACGCCGAAGTGCGTTTACCTGATCGGGAGAGAGAAGGTGAAGCAGGGTCCAGAGAAAGGCCAGGTGACCGAGGTGCTGAAGAGGAGGATTGAGGTGGAGAAGATCTTGGCTGTGTCTCTCAGGTGAGAACCAGTATTTCCCTCTCAGGTTTTATAAAGTCAGCATGATTCTATATTAGTGGTGGAACTGGGGAACCAGTGGGTTTAATATATATATATATATATAAAACCTGAGCACATGTCACTATTAATCATTGTTTCAGTGCAGTTTTTCAGCACCTTAAATTGAAAAACCTGTAGCGACAGCATGATTATCAATATGAAAGCCTGTAGCACCACCTAGAGGCCATGTATTGCATAAACATTGCAGCCCAAACATCCCATGTGTTTCTGCAACTGACTATGGATCTAGTCTACCTGGACTCCAGTTCTCCAGTCTGGATCAATCAGAAGAACAGTCTGATACATCCAGTGCTACGCTGATGACTCCCAGCTGTACATAAAAGCTTTCCCAAAGCCTTAAGGAGGTCAAATCATCCTCCTCTCCCACTCATCCAATCTGAAACATCAGGTTGACTCTCAGCTGACCTGCAATTATAACATAAATCATCCGTGCAAAACCTTGTTCAACAAATCTCAAAAACATTTCCAAACTCAATTAAATTACATCCTCAAGAAACCTGTTCACGCCTTTATCTCCTCAAAGCTGGACATAACACACTCCTCATTGAAGTCTCCAGAATTGAATTCTCGGGTCCTGATGGGAACACAGGAACATCACTGATTCAACCATCTCCTGCAGGACTGAATGTAAAAGGCCGCCAGGATTGTCTTTTGCATGGAAGTTGCTCTTTTGCACATATTCAAATCAACTCTGAGCGCCTCCTGGTTCTTACGTGACATGAGCTCTATTGTCTGAGGTTTTTCTAGGTGAGACAATATGTAAGTAAGTAAAGTTTATTTAATATAGCACCTTTCACAGAGCAAGGTTGAAAACATTTTTAAAAACAATAATAAAACATAAGAAACAAGAGACAGACAGGCGAGACAAAGGCCAGTTTGAATAAATGAGTCTTCATTTGCTTTTTAAAGGCGTCAACAGAGACTGCAGATCGTATGTCGATAGGAAGAGACTCAGTGTTGGAGACACAACTTCAAAGGCACGATCACCTTTAGTTTTTAGTGGAGAGCGAGAGACGACCAGTAAGTCCTGGTCAGAAGACCTACGTGACCTGCTGGTGATATATGGATGGAGCAGGTGCCTGAGCATGCAGGCCTCTATATGTAAAAACAAGAACCTTAAAATGAATTCTGATATGTCTTACAAAGGCCATCATACACACAGCAGATACACTGTTAGCCAGGGGCCAGGGGCCAGGGGCCAGCCAGGGGCCCGCCATGTAAAACTGTAGACATTTGCAGAAAGGCCAGAAGGTACTTCAAAGCCACAGTCTGGATTTCCAATCACTCTTCAAGTCCCTGCGTTCCTGTAAATGTCACATAAGAGTATTACAAACATATGGAGTGGATTAAAACTCCCTCTTGTGTATGTACTTTACTTTGTGCGTAAAGGTTTTATTACAACCGATTTAGGCTGCTCCAAAATCTGGCTTAACGCAGCACAGAAATAATAGATAGTCAAAAACCTTCTAATGAAGGAATGTCAAGACGTTTTATTGTAGTTTGTTTATGTGTTTATATCGAATACAAGGAGCATTTCACTAATCATGTTTTCCATGAATATAAAGGAGTTGTGTGAGCTTTGTTGTTCTTGGGAACACTTGAGAAGACTCTCTGAGGTTATTGGTGCGGGCATGTGGCTTCTTGGGTCAACGTGAGACGGGGGGTTTTTTGGCTAATATGAACCAGGTGGCACAGAAAGGGAAAGCCAGGGTTGTAAAAGTCTCATCAGAGAAGCCTCTGCTTCAGAGGGAGGAACAGAGTATCTCTGTGTGTGTTACAGGAACAGACTGTCTTCTCCCTCCAGAGACACGCTGCTTTGTGTTACTCTGATAAATGTCAAAGCCATTTTTGACTTAATTTCCGTCAAAGCAAGCACAGTGACGGCGCCGGCTGGTTGTTGTGACATCAACAAAACAGACCTATCTGTCTTCTGTACTAAACTGTTCAGTCTCTGTGGATTTCTCAGAACATATTCCCAGTTTTCCCTGTTGCCTGCATACGTTTGTATTGTAGATGGTCACTTCATTAACTGTTCTGTTCCTCTTCCAGCACCATGCAGGATGATCTGATGATCCTGCACGAGCAGGAGTACGACAGCCTGCTGGACTGCGTCTTTAAGACGGAGTTCATCAGCTTACTGGCCCGCAGGTTCGAGGAGAAGACCCAGAGGAAGCTGCCACTCAAGTTTAGCAACACGTGAGTGAACACATGTGATCCTGAACCAGACAGCAGCTACGGCCAACAGGCCATCAGCATAAGTCAATATCAGCTCATGTATACAGGGCGTTTTATTGTTGTTGTTTTTTTCCATCATTTCCAGTTTCACACTGCGTAGTTCTTTCTGAATGGAATTTATGTCTTGCTGAAAATCAGTAATGAATTCAGAAGGCAATTCGCTCGCTCAGAAATAATTCCTTATTTAAAGGCTTGTAAAACCGTTGCTGAATCCCAAAAGATACAGTGTCCAGACCTAAAGTCAGACTGAGACATACGTACTGTAAAAGTGAACTATAAAGAGGCCTTAGTTGGGAATTAATTAGCATTTCAAATATCTTGACTACACAGGACCTCCTCAAAATAAGGTCATCAACTTACTATCAGTCAGTCCAATAAACCTGAAGTATGACTGACTTATCTTATCTTTATGACGGTACCGTAGATACGTTTAATATTGAAGATATGAGCCAGAGATTTGGCGAGTTTAGATGGCGAGAGCTCCTTAGAAGATATTGAAGAAGTCCATCTACTGTTCCCCAGACTGGAGCTGAAGCTGAAGAAGGAGAACTGGGGTTTCCTGAGTGCCGGCGGCTCCAGACAGGTCATGTTCGTCCAGGGTCAGGGAGACGTGGTTGTACTGAAGCCCTCTAGCAAAACGCTGCAGGTCAGCATCGGCCCCGGACTTCCCAAGAACACGCGTGAGTATCGCAGACCTGGGACCAGTAAACTACCTTAGACAGAAGCCATGCTGACTAGACATGATAACAAACTATTTGACCCATAACTGAAATTATCCCTTTGGGTAACACTGAATTTTACAGGGACGTATTTCAGTGTGTATGTAACTCTGTACACGATAATACTGTGTTAGGACAAAGTAAGTAACACAGTGTAAGTATAATTCCCACCAAGAACTAACAGTATTTTGTGTAATTACAAGGTTTCTATAGGTTAATTCACTGGTTATTATTATAAATTTAAAATCTAAAGTGTTACCATCTCTGCTTTATACTGGCTCCTCTCCCTGTCCTTTGTGTATGATCGTATTTGTTGTTTGTGTGGTTATGTTTTGGTCTGTATGTTATACTCTTCAGGTCCCACCAGGAAGAACTTCACTCAGAGCCGCTCCAACATGTCAAGAACCCACCAGAACATCCCGTCACGGGCCGCGCCGGGACCCCCAGGTCCAGCATTTTACCCCCATCCATTTCACAGCGTCATTCGAATATCTTGTCTTGATAATCCCCGTGGATTATCTTCAACACAACGTTAATGATCCGCGTATTTTACCTCTCCAGTTGCTCACCAGAACGGTGGACTTAAAAACACCAACCACATAGCCAACCAGAGGAACTCCTCACAGCATTCCAACCAGAGGGCTCCATCGTCGGGCAACCAGACACGCCCCTTTCTGCCCAGCAACATCACCCAGCTGAAGGAGCGAGGCAGCAGTAGACTGCAGCCCAACCTGGACTGTCTGAAGGTCCCTGAACAAGGGGCTGCAGGGTGAGGACCCTATACAACATACAGGCCGTCAGAGACAACTCTGTTTGACATATAGTCTTCATTACCACACAGTAGACAAATACAAAAACTAAGTGTTTTCATTAAAACATTGTGTGTTTATGTAACATGGCTAACCGGCAGCGTGCAGAGATCTCTCTACAACATGAACTTATGTACAAATACTGGACACACACACACACACACACGTCTTGCTATATTTTGACATAATTTGGTTAATTTATTCCTTTGTAGTAATGGAGACAGACGGACAGCTTCAAATGGAGGAATGTGAGTTGTGGTTTGGTTTGGTGGTGGTTCAGGTGCAGGACAGCTCACCGCATGACATGTTGCTTCTGTTGGCTTGTAGTTCTCTAACAGCTAGTGCTTAAATCAGAAGAAGGCTTAAGGTCACTGGGCAATTGTTTTTGAGTTCACAAGGAGGACGGTAGAAAGTAACGTTTGGTTTTTCCCTTCTGTTTTCATTCATTTTAATGTAAACAAAGGGGATGTGTAACAATCCCAGTCATCCCCTGTAATGTATAATCTCTACAATATATTATATAATAATTTATTATGCAACCAAGAATGACCAATCATACCAGGAGAAGAAGTGCACATTGGGAATCCTCTTTACTGATTTAAAACATCAATAATTAATTATCAATAGGGACCAAGTTAAAATGTGAATAAATACACAGCATCCCTTCAAGTTACCCGCTGGCTGAGCCTGTCTTCTGATTGTAGGACACTATATTCCTTATTTCTTCCTATGATAAGGAACGATCAGAGCCCAGTAAGATGTTTGCAGTCATGAGGAAACTGGTCTTTTTAACCATCTTAGCCTGTTCAATAGTATAATATGGGTCATTATTCAATAAGTGACAACCCATTTATTATGGTTAATGACTCTGCTGCTCGCAGATTACTGGGCTCAAACTGGTGCGATGTCATTTGAGGCAAACACTAAAATAAGCTTGAGCTATTCTGAATTAGGTTATCGTCTGGTTTTATGTACCAGTTCCCTCTAGGAGCTCTCTGTGTAAAACTGACATTCAAGACCTCAATGTGATTTTTATTTCTTTTTGAAAGAAAAAAAAAAAATAGTTTGGACACATTTTATTAGAATTGTAAAATACAGAAGTGAAGGAGTAGAACACTGAGTAAACCCATGTGACCTGGAAGGTAACACTAAATCTAGAACAGTCCTCGACCCCGAGAGGCTGGATGAAACGTACAGACTTGGAATAGAATTCTGTTCCTCAGTTGGTCTGTGCAGGCGAAGGTACACTGTGTGGTGCAGCGCCATCTTGTGGTTGATTTGTGAACAACCATACTTTATTTACATGAACTGGAAAGCATTATGCAAACATCACTAACATAAACATATATGTTTTATACGCCTATATGTGGCCCTATATGTGTCTGTTCTTAGGTGTTCATTCAATGACTTCCAGAACTCTGTGTGTGTATATGTATATATATATACCTATATATATATATATATATATATATAGGTATATATTATGTTTTCCGAGGATCCCATAATTTTACACAAACTCTCAAGGATACAACTTTTGCTCTAACTTGACAACCATTGCAACATGGTGACATGAGTCCTTCCTAAAGCAACACACTATAGAAAGATGGACTTGTCCTTGCTGATGCTGACAGTGTGGTGGTTTCTCTCTCTGCCTCACTGTTTCCCAGAGCTCATAGACCTTCAGCCAGCAGGCCTCCGCCTGGAGGGGGACGGCCCAAACCCGCACCCAAACCCAAACCTCAGGTTCCCCAGTGTAAAGCCTTGTACGCCTACGACGCCCAGGACACCGACGAGCTCAGCTTCAACGCTGACGACGTCATCGACATCATTAAGGAGGGTAAGCGCATAAACAGATGATCCGTGTTAAAAGATCCGTTTACATTACGTTGTAGGCCTTTTTTAAACGATCCTCGTCTTCATGTTTAAAGCGTAACTCGATGGCAGTTGCTGTACATCATGACAAACACGTCTTTCTCCACTTTTAACAAGAATTGCTCGTTCGCTTGTGACGTGTCCAGATGTGGGATCTTATAACGAAACGTGAAGCTTAATGAGTCCTCTCTGTTGATCAGATGTGTCCGGATGGTGGACAGGAAGACTCAGGGGAAAGCAGGGTCTCTTCCCCAACAACTATGTCAGCAAGATCTAGGAGGCGGCAGTTGATTTATATAACAGAGTATCTCTCCTGACTCTCTCAAAGGAGGCTAACGGTCAACAAGAGAGAGAGAGAGACATCGAGTTCTTATGGAGGGAAACTCGCATTTTCTCCACTGCCAGTCAGTAGTGAGTGAATGTAACTCTGGGTGACACTCGACCAGAAGAGCACCGGGCTTGAATGGAGGTTCTGCTTTGAAGACAAGAAGACTGTTTTACTTCAGGGACTGTTTGGCTCCGCAGTCCCTGTCAGTACCGAACAAAACTATTTATTGTATTTAAAGCTTTTCACTTTTCCTTACTGTCATTTTCACCTTGCTGAGGTTTTGAGCTAAACTATTTTGAAGCGTTGAAATGAAGGATGCATAATCTGTGGGACCAGTGTGTGATTTCATTTTTATTTTTTTCATGTAATTTTAGATGAAAAGCTTGACTACATGAATCAAAGGAGGTTGTGGAGGAGTCACTGTCTCATTGTTTGAAATGTAATCACATCGCATGTCCTGTTGCTCAGTATATCAGTGGCGTTTTGTGCTGCTAAAGTGAGCGTAAGATAGTATTGACCAGGAATATTTATTTTGACACAAAACAAACACATATTGGAGGGAATTGACATTTTAACAGTTAATTTCACTGTATTTTTTTTTTTTTTAATCTAGTAACACTTTCATTTTGAAAACACAGTATATACCGAAACACAATGGTTTTAATCTCCCAAACGATATATATATATATGTATATTATGATTGGTCTGTTGAACAGATGCAGTCAAGAAGAAGACAGGTAGGCGTGTGACTAGGTGATTGTTAGCTGGTAAATGCTATCGCTAATGCTTCAGAGTTACCTTGTTATTATGTTGGATGTTGCATTATGTTAGTCCCACAGTAAATGCCCCCTATACTGTATTGTGAGTGTGTTGTCTGTGGTTAATTAGCACTTTAATGGTATAGGTACTCCCCTGGACACACACACATCACGTCTCAGCCTATAGATCACATTATGAAGGACAGGTTGCCAAACTAGCAATAAGCCTAGTTACCCAAGAGAAAGATGTGTTTACATGAAAATATAACAGACTTTTTAGATCCATGTATGTATATCTGTTGACATGTAGGAATATGTCTGTTGCTTGTTAAAATTTTAAATTAATTGTATAGTGTGTTTTCCCTTTCTGTAAGATCTTTGTATTCCCGTTTCTCTGCTTTTGATACTCATGGGGGGTGTTTTGTTTAATGCTGAGTCACAGATGCACAACATGGGTGATCACAGACGAGGAGGACGGATTTGTGTTCAGGTGCAAAATGATTTCGGAGACCTTTGACATTTTTCCGTGGCACTACAGAGAACTTCCTTTGCTTTTTGCTCTAGTTTTTCTATACATTTTTGCACTGCCTTTGCATTACTTAGACATTCCTTTGTCTTTTTTTTTTAACCAAATAACCATATTATGCTCTGGTCATTACAACTGCTGGGACTTCTATCATAGATCTTCAGCATCATCAAAGATAGTTCAATCCTGGATGTTTGAAGACACCCTTGTGCAATATAAAAAATACCAGATAGGAGTCGTTTAATAAAGCATGTATTGTTACGTATTTTACTGCTTGTGTATTGATTTATTATGAGAGGACATATTAACTTGCTTAATCAAACCATTTTTACATGATTATTATCACATGTCCGTGTTTCCCTGCGCTGCCATTTCAAACGTTTTCATTCTGGAACTTGACCAGAACTTTATTCAACAACAGAAAATAATTATTTATGGTGTATGATCATCACATTCTGCTACTTTAACTATACAATCATATGACAAAGATTCAAGGATTTCTTTTCTCATATTCAAGTAGATTTTTAACCAGGTCATAATCTGATGTCATATTAAATATTAACTGGTAAAAAGTAAACTGGTTCTAAATGTGTGTGAGAATCAGAACTTGTCCTCGTTCACTAGTCTGTCTGAAGCTTCTGGTGTCAGTTCAATATATCTTAGATTCTTTCTTTCATTACATTTCAATACATTAATATTCTGCTGAAACTGAGGAACATATGTCTGGTTTGTCTGAGATCAACACAGAACAACTGTAAGAACATTTGGTTTAATTGGACTGTTGCTGTTGTAATTATTTGCATCAGAAGTGGAATATATGAAATACTGAATGTAGACAAATATACCCTAAAAGTTAAGTATCACAGAAGTATATTTCAATAAACTAAACGTAGAAATTTAAGGCATGGTTAACACTAATTCTATTGTGGTTTTTTAGAAATAACAAAAGAGATGATCTACTCTGTAAAAGTTTAATTAGCAAAACATAATTGTTACCACCAGGTGATACTAGCTGGTAGATGGATTGGTTTATTAATCACAAATCAATAGCTCATTATGCCTTGTAGCGCTTTAACATTAAGAACTTGGTTTTGCAGGAATAAAGGATTTAACCAAAATAAACTAGAAGTCCTTTACTGTCATCCTGGTAGTTATTTATAAAATACAGAATTAAGAAAGGATAATGAAGTTCTCTGACAATATTTGACAAATGATCCAGAAGAGGAGTATTATTCTGACACATCAGAGATGGTTACTTGTTTATAAAAGAAAAAGCCTTTTGGGGCCTTAAGGTCATGGAGAAAGATGAGCTATTGCAGTTGTCATGGTTTTCCTGAAATATATGTTGAAAGACCCAATGACATTATGTAAAATACAATGAGATATAAAACATTATTTTACACACAGTGATGAGGTCTATAAAGCTCTAAAACCAACACGTTCTTCAACCCAAGACCTCAAATTCTTCATCAAAACTTGTGTCTGATTTTCAAGGGCAATAACAAGGAAAGGACTCGAGAAAGAGTTATCCAAGTTTATTAATATCATTATTTTTAAAACTATTATAAATCCCACAATATGATCCTGGTGCCATGAAGTCCATGAATGCATGGATACCTGCTGTAAGTACTGCATTCCAACACTCCATTCAAAAGATTCCTTTGTTTTCTATCTTTTATTAATATTCATCAGAGTGTAAACACACCTCAGCGCTCTGTCATATTCACTTCTGCACTCCTATCTTTTTCTCTCTTGTGCAAGTATATGCAAGTGAGTTAGTCAAGAATAATATTAGTGTTATCTTTTATCCAGCAGCAAAATGGAGACCGCTGCATAACTAACAGAGAGACAAAAGAGAGGGTGATTATAATGATCTGGATTGAAAGAATAAACCACAACTTATCCCAAACCAAGCTGTATAGTAAACCTCTGAACAAAGAAACAGAGATCAAATTAAAAAGCGAGGATAAATCCAATGCCAGTCTCAGTCTCAAACGTGACAGATTATCCCAGGTTGCAGCAGGCTCATGTGAAACCGGTTTACACCTGTGTGGACCTGAGACCCCCCTGGTAGAACCCAGCTGACCCACCCCGCCTCCGGACCGCCTCCGGACCCCCTCCACCACAATACCCCAAAACAACTGAAACCAAGGATTCTTAGCAGGCCTCAACAATCATCCTATTGAAAAAGAACAGTCATGGGACAGATGTGACATTCATCTTCTTTTTCTCTAAAATACATTAGATGACGTCATCTAATACATGGTGTTTGGTCAAATGACGGTGCAGTAGGGAGGTGCAGTAGGGAGGTGCAGTAGGGAGGTGCAGTAGGGAGGTGTAATGGTAGCCAAGCATGTGCATATTCTGGAAGTGAGGTGAACATTGGAGTTTATTTCCACTGTAGAAATACTGGGTGTGCACTAATACAGCAGCTCATCTGTTAACATGATATTTTCCTAATCAGGAATGTA
>OMKK01008451.1:20404-59124 GCA_900302305.1 Polymixia japonica | reverse complement strand
TGAACTACTCTTGGATAGCAGCTGCTCTACAAACTGGGCCGAAGAGACCTCAACTGCAGCCCCAGATGCTGCTATAAATAAACATGATAGAAGGACATACCCGCCTCCCCTCTTAAACACACACAGGCTCAGCATGAGGAGAAGCTGCACAAAAGATTGGCAGAGGACCCTGTAGATGTTAATCATCCTCTGGCAAGAAAGGGTTCTTGCCTACTGAGCTCAAGGTACCAGGCCCATAGGCCTATCCCTAGGGCTTACAGTAGCATGAGAGGGAGGACTGATGGTAGGTCTGTTGGTATGGGCATCATGTTGGCCAATACTCTTAATTGCCCTCACCTCTGAAGAGCTACCTGCCGTAAGGGTAACAATATATGCTGTGTTTGTCTGGGGGCCCTCCTTTAACCAGTTCTATTTCCCTTGTGCTGAGGTTAAACGGGCAGATATTTGCTCAGATAAGATTTTTTTGAAATCTTCTTAATTGAAAATTGAATTGCAAAGCTGCCAAGTCCAAAATCAGTCTTAACCTGGGACCCCAGGCAGGTTTTCACTTAGTCATTCTGTTGAAAGAGTTCATTCACTGACATACCATTTGCTAAAGCTGGACAAGAAACAAGTTTAATCTGATTCTAATAAGGCTGAACTGTCAATAGACATCCTCTACCAAAGTGCTTCTCAGTTCACAATGGGGCTTAATCTTTGTTTGGCTAAGCTGCTTCAAAGAGTGAGAAAGAAAAGACTGTGCTACTTATTTCTTACGAGCAGTCTGATCACCACCCTCTGCACCTGCCTCCCTCCCAGTCAGCAGCACATGATAACTAGGTGGGTGACATCACTGTTGGTGTCAAACAGCCTAGCAACCACTGCTGCCAAGGCTACCTGTGTGGCAACGAGTCAGCAGGCCAGGGTGCCTTGATCGGGTGCCCTCACCACCTACCTACTGGGTGGAACAAACAAGGAAAAGGCTTGTCATGCGAGTTTGGGCCTAGCAAAAACATATATGTTTAGTTATACAGTTATCTTGCTATACAAGTAACTATCTTTATCTGTGTAACTGAGTAACTAGAAATGGTTCTTGCATGGGCTTTTTGCACCTGCAATCTTTTAGGTTGTCTCGCACAACAAAGTTTACTTTCCCTAGTATGAGTAACCATCTTAGCATTTCACCTTCAGGGAACAGGAAAGTAGTGGTTTTGGCATGTGTTAGTCATTCATTGGGGTTTGGACAGTTTGCTGTTCAATATGTCTGTAGTGGTTTGAGCGCCTTCGGCACCTCACCCTAAAAGCAAGAGACACATGAGAGCACTGAGGTGAGTCAGCAGTTGAAAGTGAGATTGAACACTGTCATTTCTATACAGCCTTCGTCCTTGTCCAAGTGGTTTCACTTCAAGGATGACTCAAGTGTAGCCAAGATCTAGGCCAAGTGGCAATCCTGTAGCATGACAGTGGCTTTAAATTTAATTTGTTAATTAACCCTTGCTTTGTCCTTGTATTTCACAATTGCGTGGTCACAACTCTTTTCTATCCCTTGTAGGAAGAAGTGTTCGGCGGATTTGGAACAGTCACTGAGCACAAAAGAATACAGAGCCCTTCAAGGCCTTCTTCAGGTGGAGTAGCTTTAACCTAACATGTTTACTTTACATTATAAGCCTCATACCTCTAAAATACTGGAAGCATCAAACATGTTTACAATGCAAATAGGAGTTTGTGTTTCATTCAACCAGGGTGAGACATTGATGTACAGTATGTCATAGCCTTAAAGATGCTCTGTGCAATTTTGGCATAATCATGTCATCATTTTTTAAAAGTCTCATTTTGTTCTTTATATGGTCAAAGTGTAGTTGCATATCATCGCTGTCGGGCGGAAACCTTGTATCTCCATAAAGGCAACTTTTTGAAATGGAAAATGCGTATTCCAATTGTCATGGTTTTGAATGGAGCATATCGGTGCAGAATGTAGCGGCTTGACAACTTTGGCGTTTAATCCTGCTTTTAATGAATACAATGCTTGTTACGAGTTGTTTTCACATGAAAAGCATGGGTACCCCCACCGTCTGGTGTGCTTTTATTCAGATTTCATTATTTAACCTCATATAACAGACGTATTGAGTAGTCTGCAAACTCATCACAAGGTTAGGAGACTATGATTGTGACTTACAAATCACATTTTGTGTTCAACTTGATAACCAAATGAGTGAAATTAAGTTAAAGACCATAACACAAAACACTAACAGCCATGATACTTTAACTAACAGCGAGTACTCTTTCATTGCTGTTCTTTAAATACTATTATTATGTATTCACTTGGGAAAAACCCCAACATAATTTATAATGTCTTTGCTTACCTGAGGTACATGCCACGATTCACTTTTTCTTAACAATGATTTCTCAATGTTGGACAACTTGTTGAACATGCATCGTGCAAAGGGGGGTGGGGGTGTCTAAAGGAGAGGAGAAACAAGGTTTGACAACTTCCAGTCCCAATTGACATACTAGTTTTCGTTTCTGTCAAATTTAAACTATTTTCATTGGTCCAATGGCCATAACACTTTTAACACGTTTATATAAAAAAACAAAAAACGAAAGTTTTGGAGGTACGATCTATGAACCAAATCCCAGTTTTACCTCATTATGCAACAGAACCTGTAGTTTACGACCACAAGTTTTCTGTTGCTTTGAGTTTTGGTTTAGTCGCCATTTTCAGGTCGTGTACCTGTGACTTGATTGAAAGACTTGATTGAAAGCATCTGAAAGTTCATTGGTGCTACTACGAGATCGAGATGGGGACCCACTACACTGCCCCACAGTGAAATTTTACTACTAGAGGCTGAAATTATACAAGAATTCCACCGTGCCTCTTTCAGGCTTGCATACATTTTCCAATTCGGGGCTAAATGTAGGTGATAGTGGCAGAAATCTCTGTAACGTCTGGCAATATGAAAGCCCAAATCTCACTAACCAAGATGCTATTTATAACTGCAAACACTCAAAACTTGTTAAGACATGCCCAAAGGCTACTGGCTCTAAAGGAGCATAGTAAAAATGTGTTTTTCCATTTTGTATTTCCACAGATACATTTTTAAATAAATATTTTCATTAGGCTTTTCTCTGAACCATCAGGGACCTCAGTCGACGCTTATGTGCCTTTGAAATGTCTGGCCTTTTGTATTGGTGTCTCTGTACATGTAGAATTTGTTTGCATCTGATGTTGCTTCACTGATTGAATCCCTTCTGTTGTGTTTTGTGGTGTCATCAGCAGGTCCCCCCTTACAGGAGAAGAAGCCCCGAGGCCGACCCCCACGTGCCCTGACTGCCCAGAAAGCCAATGCAAGTCTCCTCCCTCCCTCCTCTCCTGCCTCCCCGACCCAGGGGAAACCAGAGGGCTCTGAGCGGCCGACTGAGAAGGTCAAACGGCTGCCCGGTAGGCCACCTGGCTCTGGGGAGAAGAGGAGAGGTCGTCCCCCGGCTTCAAGTAACCAGAGAGCCTGGCATACAGGTAGCCATGCAGCAGGAGAGGACAGCAGGCAGGCAGGGCCCGAGCCAGGCATAGACACAGAAGAGGAGAAGGACAGGAAGGGTGCCAAGAGGACGTCACTGGGCTCTGCACAGCAACAGGACGCTGGGGCCAAGCGGGGCGAATCCAAACTTACCAAGCTGAAACGGCTGACGGAAGTCAAGCTCAGCCCTCTAAAGTCACGCCTCAAGAACTTGCCCGGTGTTCCCCGGCGCAGACGTGGCCGGCCACCATCCGCTGAGCGGCTCAAAGCCGAGGCGGCAGCCGCCGCTGCTGCTGCTGCTGCTGCCCAGCTGTCCTCCTGTTCTGAGTCTGGAGATGGAAAACACAAGGCCTTCAGGGTCAGAGGGGACAGAAGCACAGAGCAACACACTCCCCAACGGCCCATGCTCAGGGATGTGGATGGTTCTGAGCTCCAGGACTCTTCCAGTCCCCCTGCCTCCCCGTCTCCCTCAAAGCTGGGCAGGCCACTGGGTCTCAGGCAAAGCCCTCGACACGTTAAACCTGTCAGAATTGTCTCCCCATCTAAACGCACTGATGCAACCATAGCCAAGCAGCTGCTACAGCGAGCTAAGAAAGGAGCGCAGAAGAAGAAGCTACTGGAGAAGGAAGCGGTAGCCATTGGAGGATCTGGGGCAGGGGGTATAGAGGCTGGCATCCGGAGGAGGAGAAGGACCCAACTGAAGAACATCAGACAGTTTATCATGCCCGTAGTCAGCACAGTTTCACTGCGCATCATCAAAACCCCAAAGCGTTTCATTGAAGACGAGGGCAGTTTCGGAACACCACCTCCCCACATGAAGATGGCACGGTTGGAGACCGCATCGTCTGTTTCCACACCAGCCCAGCCCACGTCCACCTCCTCCTCCTCCCCCTCCCCTGTCCTCGTCTCCTCCACGGCCGCTGTTACAAGCACTGGGGCCTCTGGTCCAGTTGACTCCCTCCCACCACCTCCAGCCCCTGCCCCAATCCCCAGCATTCCCTCAACGGCTGCCAGTGTCCTTAACAACAACAGCACCAACAACACAGCCAACGGGCGATTCAGCAGCAGCGCGGCCTCCTGTGGCTCCAGCGCCCTGTCACAGCACTCCTCCCAGCTCTCCTCTGCCGAGTCTTCCAGATCCAGCAGCCCCAGCCTGGATGACTCCTCATGCGACTCCCAGGCTTCAGAGGCCACACAGGCCCTGTCAGAGCCTGAGGACCACTCCCCATCCTCCCAGGGAGATGGAGAGCCCAACCTGTTGCACAGCTCACGGCCCCCCTCCCCTCCCTCAGAGCCGGAGCATGTGGTGATGGTCGAGAGGGGCAGACGAGGTCGGAGAGGGCAAGGGGTGAGCCGGGGGACTCTGGGTCAGAGAGGGAGAGGGACTCTGACCACTGTGGCCAAGAAGCCCATCATCAGCCCGGCAACTGGAGTGTTGATGTCCTCCTCTACTCTCGGAAGTTCCCAGCAGGCTTCATCCACAGCCTCCTCCTCTTCCTCACCTCCCCCTCCCCCTCTCCTCACCCCTCCACAGCCCCCTCAGTCTGCTTCCTCCAACGCGTCTGCCATCAGTGAGCACCACCCCCAGTCGCCCTGGATCATGCCTCACCCCATCAGTCCTTTCTTATCTGGACCCTCTGTGCTCTCCAGTGTACAGGACAAACGCAGCCGCTCCATCCTGAGAGAGCCCACCTTCCGCTGGACGTCCCTGTCCCGTACCGAACAGCAGTACTTCTCCTCTGCTAAATACGCCAAGGAGGGCCTCATCCGCAAGCCCATATTTGACAACTTCCGTCCTCCCCCTCTCACAGCAGAAGATGTGGGGCTGATGCCCCAAGGTGCCAGTGGGGCAGGGGGGGCCGCTCCAGTTGCATTCCAAGCACCAGGCAGCGGAGCGGGGACAGGGACTCGTCTGTTCAGCCCTCTGCATCACCACTCCCACCATCAGCACCCCACCTCCTCCCGCTTTGAAGCGCCTCTCCAGAAGCGCAGCCCGCTGCTGCGTGCCCCACGATTTACACCCAGCGAGGCCCACTCCCGGATCTTTGAGTCTGTCACCCTGCAGTCGTCTTCTGGGAGCAGCCCTGGCTCTCTCTCTCCTCACCAGTCCACCTCCAGCTCTGGCAGAGCACCATTCCGGCGAAGGAGGAGGCGGACGTTGGGCACCCTGCTCGGCCAGCCACGGTCTCCCTCTCACTCCATGACCAGACGCAGCAGCCAAATAGGAGGCCAGATGTCTGTGGCGAAAGGCTCCTCTGAACTGCCTGTGCTGACAGGCTCCGTCTCCAGTAGTAATCCCGGCTCTTTGCCAGGGGTGTCAGCCAGTCCACTAGCCACTAGTGCCTTAACCCCTGCTTCTTTCAGCACCTTCTCTGCTGGACCCATGGGCCTGGCCTCACACGGGGCCCCTGACAGCAGAAGAGCAGCTGCCGGACAACCGGCCCCTTCGTCCTCCACATCCTCCTCTTCTTCCCAGCTCTTCCCTCTTTTCCCTTCCAGTGCCCAGGAGACAGGACGGGGTGCTGGGAAAGGAGGGAGAGAGAAAAGCACGCCAGCTTCCCAGGAATCTATTCCGAAAGAAAAAGAAAGGGATTCTGAAAAAAGCAGGGAGAGAGAAAAGGAAAACAAGAGAGAAGGGAGGAAGGACTGGGAGAAGAGAGGGAAGGTTTCCACTCCGGACGCCTCTCCTAACGCAGCTTCCAGCCTCTTTACCATTGATGGGAGGGATGCAGAAGACCATCTGGCCTCCCTCGCTCCTAAAAAGACTCCGGGGAGAAAGAAGTCGGCATCGGTTGACTCTGTTTCTGAGGTGGCTTGTACAGAGAGGGTCGGACTCCAAACGGCTGCTCCCTTGTCCTTTGCTAAAGGACGCCCACATAAGAAAGGAAGGCCACCAGACAAGAGAGAAGAGGTGGAGGATGGGGAGAAGGAGAGAGAGAAACCAAGTGCTCCAAGCCAGCAGCCAGCAGGCCTTCCTGGACAGCCGGGCAGACAACAGCTCCCTGCCCCTTCCCTCGGTTCCATGTTGGCCCATGCGGAGAAACAGCCTGTAACCGACAAACGGGTAGTGGGCCTGCTGAAGAAGGCCAAAGCCCAGCTGTTCAAGATAGAGAAGAGCAAGTCACTGAAGTCTCCAGACCAGCCTAAAGTCCAGGTCAGTTCTCCTGCTCCGTATCCTGCTTCCATAGATTTCTTCCTAAACAAAAAGCTTCTCTATTTCTCTTGTCTTCATCGTATATCCACAAGCAATGTCTGCAATTTTTGTGAAAAATTGCTAAAAATAGGAGCATGTGTTTGTACTCAAACTGAAACTTGATAATAGGAAAGTCCCTCAGAGGGTGTTATTGAAGGGGAATTCTGTCTGCCTCATACATTATGCAGGAAGCAAAGCAACGGCAATGCTTTTGAAAGTATTTCCCTTTTGAAAAGTATGCTCTTACTGTGTGAATCTGAACAAGTGACTGTTATTGGAAGGCATTGTATGTTCCAGAGATTATGGTGTTTATTTGGTTCCGTGAAGCACTAATAACAATTCAAGGCACTCATAAAAAAAATAAACTGAATAGAGAAGACATGACTTCTAATACTCTATAGGAACCAACAGTGAAGATCTGTATGTTCTACAATTCTTAAAATCTCCTAAATCTAGATGTAGGTCTGTACCTTAGGCCTTTAAAATAAGTGGGGCAGGTCCCCTCTGCCCAGTGCTGCTCTCCCCTGCTTCAATAATCTTACCTTCAAAGGGTTTCTCTTGATATTATGGGATGCTAGGTTGTGCTCGAGTGAAGTGGGTGCGCATCCATACTTTTCACAATCAGTGCTGGTCAGAATTTTGTTTAATTAGACAAAAGAAGATTGTCCGCACACAATATAATGCAAAACTCCCATGCTTTATTCCCCCATCAGCTAGATGATTCATCAGGAAATTAAGCCTTCAAGAGTTTTGCATCGTATCGTGCGCAGACAATCCTCTTTTTATCAAATTAGTTTGTACTTCTCTTCTATGGAACATTTCCTGGGATGTCTCTTTCACATGCTGACTGTGGTGATGTGTTTGTGAGCAGGGTCAGGAGAGCGACTCGTCGGAGACATCGGTCCGCGGTCCTCGCATCAAACATGTTTGTCGTCGCGCAGCTGTGGCCCTGGGCCGTAACCGGGCAGTGTTCCCTGACGACATGCCCACACTCAGTGCCTTGCCCTGGGAGGAGAGAGAGAAGATCCTATCTTCCATGGGGAATGATGGTGAGGCACACTCGGCTTACATGGCTTGGGAATTATTTGTTATTTTGTGTATGCACCTAAGGGTTTGGCTGTTATCAACTTGCTTAGGTGGATAGATGGATACAAACGCACAACCACAACAATATAATAGGCTTGATCTGACATGCACAGAAAAGACTAGTGTCAAACCAGTATGTGGTTCTAGAGCAATGTCCTGACCAGTATTTCTCTTCTTGCAGATAAGTCATCAGTGGCGGGCTCCGAGGAGGCGGAACCCCAATCCCCCCCAATAAAGCCACGGGAGACACGGCATAAGGCTGTCCAGGAAGCCCCTCCCAAGAAGGGGCGTCGGTCACGCCGCTGTGGCCAGTGTTCGGGGTGCCAGGTTCCTGAGGATTGTGGTGTCTGCACCAACTGTCTGGACAAGCCCAAGTTCGGAGGACGCAATATCAAAAAGCAGTGCTGCAAGTAAGTCTTCGTAGTTGCTAACTTTTTGTCACGACTGATTACTTTCTCTCTTACATTTCATTATTATGTCTATTGAATAGGGTGTATCTAGCAAATAAAGAATGCTGTGACTTGATGTTGATCATCTGTGTTTGTCACTATCTACAGGATAAGGAAGTGTCAGAATTTGCAGTGGATGCCCTCAAAGATGTTTCTCCAGAAGCAAGGCAAAGGCAAGAAGGAAAAGAAGAAGAACAAGTTGTCTGAGAAGAAGGAGGGCCTCCATCTTGTCAAGGGCTCCAGCTCTGAGCCTGGCCTCAAACCTACTCCAGCGCCACCGAAGGAGGAGCCTCCCCGCAAGAAGAGTGAAACTCCTCCTCCAAAGCCAGGAGAGGAGAAGTCAAGGCAGCAGCAATTGTCCCAGCATTCCTCTCCGGCCCTGACACCTTCCCCTGCCCCATACGAACCCCCTCAGGCCCCCAGTGCAGTCGCATCCCAGGCCCAGTCCCCAGCCCTGACGCCAGACCCCAAACAGCTCTCGAACCCTAGCAGCGTCACGAGTAGGAAGGGACACAAACCACAGCAGACCCTCCCTCCATCCTCCTCTTCCTCCTCTTCCTCTTCGTCATCATCTTCTTCCTCATCATCTTCCTCCTCCTCCTCTTCAGCCCAGAACTCCCCCTCCCCATCTACACAATCTCAGCAACAATCCCAACAGCAGCAGCCTAGGCCACCAACCAATCAGGCACCTCCAAAAAAAGATGCCCCGCCCAAGATTCAGCCAAGCGAGTCCAAGAAGAAGCCCCAGCTGCAGCCATCACAGCAGCAGAGCTCGGCTACAACCTCACCTGATGCAGGTAAGACATTGACACTTCTGATTAGTCTCATTAGTCCCAGCCAGTGAATTATGTATGGTGTATTGGTGTATGTACTGTATTAGTGTATAGTTTGCTCATAACCATTTGTTTCTGAAGGCTGTCTCTTTGTATCCTTTCTAGCCCTTGAGTTAAAACCGCTGAAGAAGTCCACCCCTCGTTCTCTTCCTCCACCTCCCAAACAGAGACCAAAAGATAAGGTAAGAAGTCTTAAAAGGCCTTACTTTTACTTGGTTCCTTTGTGTCTTGTCACGTCAGAACTGGGAGTTCGGTTCTGACAGTGTCCCGGTGATCATTGTTATCCTAAAGCGACAACACACGTCCTCCCAATGTTGTGTTGTGTGTCATCATGGAGCATAAAGGTTTCTTACTGACTGTAAAGCTATCGCACGACCATAGCCATAGCCAGCTATGAGGTCACCGAGGTCCGGACCTATATAACTGTATAAATAATCAGGGGTTGGAAATGTCTTGTGTGTGCGTGTCTGTGTGTGTGTGTGTGTGTGTGGCTACTCCTCCACTGACAGAAATTGAGTGGTGTAGTCTACGTGATACGCAGGTATGCGCTGTATACCCACTAAGAAAGCTCCAAGATTTCTGTATACCCACTTAAAAATGCGCAAGGATAATGGCAGTCAGCCAGCAATCTAGCTTGGAGCATATTTGCATTGTATAACATAAATTAATCAGTATCTTAAATTAATCAGCATCATAGCTACAATGTCATAGGACATTATATCTATCAATATTACCTAGCAAAGCTTAAAGAGGTACTGTACTGTGTGTAAATGTGTTTTTTGAGCTGTAAACTAAATTATATGACTAACATCAGTGCTGGTGTTATTATTGACATTGACACCAAATTTATAAAAATCGGCATTTCATCCATCTGCTGTTTAAATTAGCCTGAGCCTTGCAAGGCCAATGGTGACATAGAGTTGACTGTTTGAGACTTATCTACATCATGAAATTTATATAAAAAAAGAATGTTAAAAGCCCCCCTTCTCAGCCCCTCCCCGCCCCCCCTCTCAGCCCCATGCCTGCTTTTTGCATTTTTCAAAATTGTGCAGTAGGTGGAGTTAGGCTCAGACCTGGGGGTGTAGTTACACTTTAACATCATGAAACGCGTGGCATGCGGTGGTGACCCCGAATGGGCCCCAAACAAATTTGCAAAACAAATCCTCCCCTTTCACCACTGGACCTCACTAACTTCCAAACCCTGGCTACGGTCTTGCGCACAACATTCCTTGTGTGCTTGGATTGACTGGCTTGCCCTGACTTAATAATTGGTACACTTCTATCTGTAAGGCCATTCTGGGTCTGCTTGTTCTAACTATGTGTACTCTCAACCAGTTCCTCAGTCCTCTGAGGCATATTATCTCAGATGCTCACTGCATACATCATGTGTAATCTCCCTTTTCCCCTTTGTCTTCAATCTATCCACACAAAAAGGAGAAGCCGCTGGCCACGAAACCCCCCAGCAGCAGTACTTTAAACTGGCAGAGCACTCCCTCGACTAGGGGCCAGGCCAAGCCCAGAGCGCCCTGCGACGGAGTGCATCGCATCAGAGTGGATTTCAAGAGGGACCATGATGTGGAAAAGGTGTGGGAGGCTGGCGGCCTCAGCCTGCTCACCTCCGTGCCTGTCACACCCAGGGTGATCTGCTTCCTGTGTGCCAGCAGTGGCAATGTTGAGGTAAAAACACACACTGCACCCCTGTTAATGCTGTCTAAAGCTGTATAATACTTTTGTTTTATTTCTTTTGTGCTCTCTTTCTTTTGAATTTTCTCTGTTTTGTTGTTTTGGACTCTGTTGCTTCCTCTTTTGCACTCTAATTTTAAAAACGGCAGTACAGTATTTAAGCAATAAGCAGACAAGAGTCTTACTTGGCAACCTAATGACTTGTAACTCACATAATTCTTATGCTTGTATAACCCCTCAAGTTCCTATTTTCGCACCAATCAGAATTAAGCACCATGGTCTACAGTGATAAAATCTGTGTACTCAGAGCTCTCGTTAAATCATTACTTACAGTCTCCTGTTGTCTTGTCTCTCCCTCTCTGTGTCTCACTGTCTCTTTCCCTCCTTCTAGTTTGTCTTCTGTCAGGTGTGCTGTGAACCGTTCCATCTCTTCTGCTTGGGGGAGACGGAGCGCCCCCTCCAGGAGCAGTGGGAGAACTGGTGCTGTCGACGATGCCGTTTCTGCCAGGTGTGCGGACGCCAGCACCAGAAAGCTAAAGTAAGCTAATTGGTACAGTTCTGGCGGAGTTCATAAAGATCCCCCTATGGTTTTCAGCATAGGATTATGTTCAAAGAATGCTGAAAGATCTAAACCTTAGTGGCAAAGACTATTGGTACGTTTTGTCCTGTCAGTAGATTTTTATAGTTGTATTGATTTGTCATTGCTGCTTCTTGGAACACAGGGGACAGAAGATCTAAAAGCCAGGCAAATGGATTCCTTGTGAATGACGCTATGAAACAAAGCTGTACTTAATGTTCTCTCATGACAGATTTGTTGAGAAACATTTCATTACCTAACAAATGGTGTATGAAAGTCCCACAAAAAAAACTATTAATCTCTATTAATTGCTATTTGCCTATAGGTAATTTGAGTTCTGTTGTATGTTAAAACGGAGCTGAGGTGGCCCATTGTTATTGAAAGGAAGTCCTGCAGCCTGACAGTCCTTCTCATAGAGTTATCATTGTGATGCCCTTGACTGGGCTAAATATCTGACCTAGAGACACAGGAGAAACTCGACTGCAGTTCCCCCTGTTCTGACAGTCCAAAAAACACATGCCTTGGCCTGCTCGCTTTATATCTGCATTGTAATGCCTTTGACATTATTGATGTGCATCCATCCATGAAGCCCCCTGTGAATTAACTGATTTGATATTTAAATGATCTCATCTCAGTGATTGTCTTAACTTTTCTTACCCTACTTTCCCCCCTTGTAGCAGCAGCTGCTAGAGTGTGATAAGTGCCGTAACAGCTATCACCCGGAGTGCCTGGGTCCCAACCACCCTACCAGACCCACCAAGAAGAAGAGAGTCTGGGTATTGACAAACATTCTTAGTTGCAATTTTCAACCTCCTTCACCATCACTGTTAGTTACATTCATGCTATCCCCTCATAGGACAATATTTTAATTCTCCTATAGAGTGCCTTTTATGCCATTTTCACACTGCCCACAACTGCCTGCGAGTTTAACAGTTGTCTGCTCTGTAGTCACTAACTTGTTTATGTGTTGTTGTTTTTCATCCTCCAGGTCTGCACCAAGTGTGTGCGCTGTAAGAGTTGCGGAGCCACAAAACCAGGGAAGTCCTGGGATGCCCAGTGGTCACATGACTTCTCCATGTGTCATGACTGTGCCAAACTCTTTGCTAAAGGTGAGGGGCTAACATCTGGAGCCTAGTTGAACTATGGCTCTTTTGCTCCTTTGAAATGTAACCATGCTGGAAAGCCAACACCAACCACTAGGCAAATGGTAAATTCTGTCCAGGTTGATGTCTTACTCCATCAGCCACTGACAACCATTAGGAGGGTATATTCTTGAATCCAGTTTCTCACCTCTATTGTTTTTGTCTTGTCTGTCAGGGAACTTCTGCCCCTTGTGTGATAAGTGCTATGATGACGATGACTATGACAGCAAGATGATGCAGTGTGGCCGCTGCGACCATTGGGTTCATGCCAAGTGCGAGAACCTCACAGGTTAGTGGGCCACTTCAGATGCCTCAACATGAGCAAGGCTTTACAGAGTACCACTATCTAATGCATCATATTTCAATACAAGGTTGCTTTTTGGCTGGACCACAACAGCGGGGCCAGCCCTATAAACGTGAATGTTTGTCATTGACTCACTGACTGAGCGATGAAGTTACACCATAACTCAGCTGAGTGTTGGAGTTTCCCCATTGGCCGATGTATCAGTTTCAAATTAAAAGCCCTCTAGCGACAAGGCTTTTGGCCACAATTGCGCACATTGACCATACACGGTCCAGCCATATACTAGGTCTTGACCTAGTCTTGTTCAGATATATCACCTGTATTTAGCACACTGTGTTGTCATCTCAGTTGTCATTGTTCAGGCAGCTGACCGACAGGCTGTTATGTGACTCTTGTCATATTCTCCATGTGGAAGAGACGCTGGAAGATGATAAAGCCGATAATGGGCTCGATAATGACTTGTCATCTGTCGCTGTCTGCTAGATGAGATGTACGAGCTGCTGTCCAAGCTGCCTGAGAGCGTCGCCTACATGTGCACCAACTGTACAGAGCGTCACCCGGCCGAGTGGAGAACCGCCTTGGAGAGGGAGATGCAGGGCTGCGTCCGCCACATCCTCACCGCGCTGCTCAACTCGCGCACCTCCACACACCTGCTACGCTACCGACAGGTGACATACTCACACCAGGACTTGCCCTTCGTAATCTTGCACGTCAGCGGCGCTTTAACACATCCATCCCTGTTTGAAACAGATTAGTTACAGTTCTAGTGAAGATTTTAGTACTAATGACGTATTCCTCAGAAATTTAAATTTCAGTTTTTGTGCGTTGGTTATTTTCGTCCTATAGAGCTACTAGTGAATGCATCAAGATAGAACACTGACACATACATACACGTACAAACCCCTTACACACACAGTAACATATACACCTGCAAGCCCTTATACACCCTCACCTGAACGGAAACTAAGGGCAGTGGTGTGAGTTATTTGAACCGGAGGGTTTTATTCGGCATGAGTGATAACTACAGCTGTGTGTCTGGGCTAGCCAGAGCATGAGACACTGCATGCCGTGTCATGTGGGTAATCATCTTTGGCTCCGTTTAGAAAATTAAATTTTCCACCCAAAATATTTGTAAATTACATTACTTATTAATGGACATTTTCTAACTTGCTTCTTTATGGGAAGCCATTGTGCAGCACCAGGACACATCTATCGGCTCCAAAAAAACGTCAAACTCAATCACGTGGGCCTATAAGTCATTCTTTGCCTCTCTGGGTTTGCGTCAGGCGGTGAAACCTCCGGAGCTGAACCCAGAGACGGAGGAGAGCCTTCCATCTCGCCGCTCCCCTGAAGGTCCAGACCCTCCGGTGTTGACCGAAGTCGCACCATCGCCCCCCAGTGATTCCCCTCCGGACTTGGAGTCCGTAGAGAAAAAGATGGATCAAGGCCGCTACAAATCAGTGGTGAGTATGTTTCCTGTAGCCCTACGGCCATTTTGATGAGTCCTAGGCCAACGCACTTGATGTGCATGCTTTGGCCTAATTACATGTCTGGGATGAGTAAACTGAGTGTTGATTCAGACATTGCCCAATGTCTGCATCACTTGGCTAGCTTCTGCCTTCAGAATTAAAGTCACACAGCAGAGAGAATAAAACATAGTTGTAAATGTATTTTTTGTTTCTTTTGTGTTTTGTGATATTATTTCACTGTGTATTCTCTCCGTTCCTTAAAGCCACGGTCACAGGCTTGTGTTGCCTGATGTAGAGCGTAATGGTGAAGTTAACCTGGGTAAAGACTTAGGGGATTGAACTCCCACTAATGGTCAGCACCAGTTTACTATTACAAAAAAGAAGAGGAGGAATGGGAAAGTATGAGGAAGCAAAGTGAGGGTTAATTAGGGGCTAATAAAATACTGGGTGGGATGTAGAGGGAGGAAGAGAGAGCAGAAGAGGGAGTAAGGAAAGGAAAGATGGCGAGGGCACAGACAGGGCAGTGTGACACCCACTTAGCATGAGTTCACTGCCAGCAGACGAGGAGAGGGGAAGTATGAGAACGAGGGCACTGTGTCATAGTGTGTGTGTGTGTGTGCGTGCTCCTTTCCCAGCTGGAGTTCAGCGACGATATAGTGAGGATCATTCAGACGGCTATAAATGGTGACGGAGGGCAACCAGAGAGCAGGAAGGCCAACAGCATGGTCAAGTCCTTCTTCATCCGGGTGAGAGCCACAAATCAATACTGGAATATATGAGTTCTTACACTGCCATTGTAAACACAATTACACTGTAGTTCACAAGTGCTCAAAAATGTGACAATAATACCCCTTTCACACATACAACCTGGGAATGTTACAGCTTATCCAGGTCCATCCCATGTAGAAGTCAGTTCACATCAAAAGCAGATGTTTACAGCCTGTGTTCAACATGGCGGACGACATGATGCTTCAGACATCTCGCAAACTCGATTTTACTACACCAGACGAAAGCCTCACATAACTGTTAACACTAATATTATCTCTGTTGTCACCATGGCAATGTCTCAACTTTGTAAACACTACTCTTGCATAGTGGTACCGCAGTACAGCACAGTGTTTTCAACGATTCTCAACCTTGATCTCAACCAGGGTTGTTTTGTGGCTTGGGGCTACCCAGGCCTGCCCTTTCACGCAAGCAGTTGAACTGCGCATAACCTGAGTTACTAACCCAGTATGAAAGGGCTGTCTTACACTTGACTTCAGTCAGTTATGTGCCATACCAAATGGTTAGCCATTGGCTCAGCAGTTTTACAGATGCCATGCAACTTGATATACAGGTCCATACTAGTACTGGCTGTGCCTTTTATACTGATGTGTGAATTTGACCTAATGTTTCTGTTTCAGCAAATGGAACGAGTCTTCCCATGGTTCAAA
The DNA here is from genome assembly GCA_900302305.1 of Polymixia japonica. Lineage (NCBI taxonomy): Eukaryota > Metazoa > Chordata > Actinopteri > Polymixiiformes > Polymixiidae > Polymixia > Polymixia japonica. The sequence continues at coordinate 43,458 of OMKK01008451.1, read as the reverse complement.
GTCAAAGAGTCCAGGTTCTGGGAAACGCAAAAAGTCTCTGCCAAGTGAGTGTCCACAGCACCATCTTCTATACAAGTGACTATATAGATGCACAATAAAAAAAAAAATAGATACATAATATATAATGCATAGTAGGCGACTGTTGTGTAGAGCTGGGTATCAGTCAAATAATTCAGTGTTGCAATGTAATTACAAAAGCCATTTAAATGTATTTCTTAATTGAATCATTCTTAACCACTCTTACAATGATGCATGTAAATTCTGCATAATTGTTCTGAAATCTGAGTAGATTTAATATATGTATTTTTAGTATTAATTAGAAATAACTTTTGTGTATTTGTGTCCCCAAATAATTATAATTCATAATTTCCACAAGGCCCCTAAAACAGGTCAGCCCTTATTATAGGATATTATAATTTAACACCATCTAGGCAAATAAGCAAATGCAACAGAATTTTGTCTGTTGTACTAACAGCCCTGGTTATCATGGCAGTTAAAAAGACTTGCATCAAAATTCAACAAGATTCACATCAAAGGCACAAAGAGACACGCCTCACTTTCATAGAGAAAGAACACTAACTCGGAGTGAGGGAGATCAATTAAACTCACTCAACATACCTTATCTCAGAACAATGACTGTAGATGATGCCTCTTCGAGCCAAGGGGAGTGTTGTAGACATCGATTAGTAATGTGCTGTCACATCAATGATTCATAATGAAATTGATGTTTGTTTTATGCTATTGTTACAGAGATGATGGGCTGACATTTGACATTTTCTGTATTCATCGCTTATACCTCATAGCTTCTTTTGATGTGCAATATTGACTGTCTTTCGGTAAATCTATGGCACTGTTGTGCTACCCTGTACAGTGCATCTGGTAATCCCTATTACACATGCACGCACACATGCACACACACACACACACAGACATACGTACGTACATTTGGCTATCAGCTTTCCCAGGCCATCTATTCTGCCTAGCCTCCAGGCATTGTGGGAGGCAAACCCCAGTAATCTCACATTACACTCATGAGCTCGTTGGCAAATGTTTGTGGTTGAATTGTGGTTTGTCTGTTCTTGTCTGTCTTGTCTGTTCAACATAATTTGTTAATTGAAATAGATTGGCTCCAATTCAGTTGGTTAACTTTAATCTCGCTCCTAGGTTCTTCAGATAAGGCAGAAGAAATGCATGTAAAGCTATTCATATTCAGATTTGGTCTGTGTAGATGATTAACTCTTATTTTGGCAGCTGTTTGCCAGCACCCTGCATTACCAAATTGTTATCGTCACAAAGTTTGTGGAATGGGATTTTCAACACATTGCATGCATCCCCTCTAAAAAGCGACTTGCCTTGGATTCAAATACATCTGATTGTTATAAGTGATATTTATTTGCCTAAAAATACTTTGGAAAGTAGACTTTGAATTTCAGTTTTTCTTTTGTTAATGCCATCTCAAAAGACAACTGCTCAGAGGCATATTTGCCCATTTGCGTTGGCTGGCCAGCAGTTCATGCATGAATGATCTGAAAGGATGCATTATTATCTTACTTATATCTTATCTCTGCTTCATCTGTTTTCATTACTCCAGAGAAACATAGCAGACATTGTCAATCCATGCAGACAGCCAAATACAATTTAGATCTGCAGATTAACAGTCTGACATTTTTTTTTGGTCCATCATGAACTGCTTCTGTAACCACTTGTTTGGAAAGCTGCTATAGGCTACAATGAGTCTAGTTGTTTATAATTGTCTAATTGTTTGTTACAATGATATTTTCTTCTAGAAAAGAGTTAATTTAGATTCATTTAAGTAGCTCTAACCCAGAGGGAGATTTGTTGTTGTCTTTGTTGAAGTGTTGAGGATTAACATAAACATGTATGGGTTTTGATAGCCTGGGGCCTGTGTGTCAGTTTGAAATAGAAAGGGCTTTGATAGCTTGGGGCCCCTGCGTCAGTTTGGAATTGTAAGAGTGCCAAAAGAATAAAAGAAGAAGCTCAGTTTATATTACTTTGAATCAACCAAATTGTCTTATTCATATCTTGTCACAGAGTAGTGCTCATGCAGAAAATATTTATGCTTTTCTCCAAAATATGGTTAGTTTTTTCCGCATGCCTAAGATTTATTCCACCTCCTCTTGAGACAACACATCCAAAGTTGCAAGTCTGTATAAAGATTTCTGGACCTTTAGTTTGGGAATGCCCCACCCCATGTGCAAACTAGTCCAGGCGCCTAACATCTAAGAGAACCCTGAGGTCTGAATACCGATGAGTACAGTTTTAAAGACTGTATATGCTATGCAAAGGTTCAGTGAAATATGATCTTTGCAACAAGTGTCTGCCACTTCAGGTCTGCCAGTGCCACTTGTTTTTCCTAAACCCTGTTGACAATGCCCAGCCTGTCTCTAAACTCATCCCAAGAATCTGGGCACCTGTAGCGTGTGAGGTTTTTGATGGACAGGGGAGAGGGGAGATGCGAAAAGTCCAACTTGTTTTGAACTATAATGGCTTGTTGTAATTCCCCTTCGCTATCGGTAGAGTCAGAATACTGCACATGGCAGCTTTAAATCCACACTGCATGGACTTAACTCATCTGTGAATTGCAGCCTTGGAGCATTTCTTTGTCCACGTCTTTTTTCTGCTCTGTAAACCGACGTCATGAATTATGCAGTCGGTTAGGGATGGTTCAGGTTTGTTCTGTTGCTTATACTTGAGGTTAAACCAATAAAGCACTCATTCCTTTTGGTTAGGTAACTCCCTGCATTGCACAATCGGTGGTCATTTTTGTAGGTCACCGTAACTCCAACTGCTTCTGTTTATGCTGTTGTTCCCCAGCAGTGGTCTTCTCCCCAATGCTGTGCTGCCTCCATCCCTGGACCACAACTACGCCCAGTGGCAGGAGAGAGAGGAGCTGTCCCGTGCTGAGCAGCCTCTGCTCATGAAGAAGATCATTCCAGCCCCCCGGCCCAAGACCCCCGGAGAACCAGACTCGCCAACCTTCCCTCCTCCACTCCCTCCATCTCTGCCCCCACCACCCCCACTGCTACCCGGTAAGGCTAACCTACAACACACACACACACACACACTATAACACTATAACTCTTTAGTCTGTAACTGTTTCCTCATAAGTCCCAATGTCCCTCATAATCCTCTTTCCAGACCGTGAAGACAGTCCAGAGCTCCCTCCTCCACCAGGTGTGAGCGACAACAGGCAGTGTGTTCTGTGTCTGAAGTATGGAGACGAAAACACAAACGTAAGACAGAAACTCGACTGAACCTCACCTTAATACACATAGTGTTGAGTCCTCAACACATCACTTGTAACGTGTGTGTGTGTTTCAGGAGGGGGGCAGGCTGCTGTACATTGGGCAGAATGAGTGGACCCATGTGAACTGCGCCCTGTGGTCCGCTGAGGTGTTTGAGGACGACGACGGCTCTTTGAAAAACGTTCACATGGCTGTTCTCAGGGGGAAACGTCTGGTAAAGATAGGATACTAAATGCACGGCATGTTCCAGCTCTCTTTAATTTAGTTTGTTTTTATTGGACAGACATCTGAAACATGTTTGATTTCATTTCCGTCTCAGCGCTGTGAGAAGTGCCAAAGGCCAGGGGCTACAGTGGGCTGCTGCCTAACCTCTTGTACCAGTAACTACCATTTCATGTGTGCACGCCAGTGCCACTGTGTCTTCCTGGAGGACAAGAAGGTCTACTGCCCAAGGCACAGGGACCTGATCAAGGGCGAAGTAAGAAAAACTCATTATTTACTATACCCGCTGATGAGCAGGTTGGCACCTTGCATGGCAGCCTCTGCCATCAGTGTATGAGTGAATGGGTAAATGTGAGGCATACGTTGTAAAGCGCTTTGAGTGGTTGGTAGACTAGAAAAGCGCTATATAAATGCCATCCATTTACAATAGATTACAGCCAACTGGTCCATTCTGAAATACAACAATGTTTTGGTCCTGAAGTAATTTAACATAACACCAACCTTTCCCACACTGCCCTTTTTACCCTCTCCAGGTGGTGTCTGGGTTTGAGGTGACACGCAGGATCCTGGTGGACCTGGAGGGGATCAGTCTGAGGAGGAAGTGGTTGGCAGGGCTGGAGCCTGAGAATGTACACATGATGATAGGTGGGTGTGATGGCAGTAAATCTACATCTGACTGGTAAATGCAACAGTGCACCCAAATGTCTGCTGAGTGCTGTTTCAAATGCACAACATTCTCATTGCAGGCTCCATGACTATCGACTGCCTGGGGATACTGAGTGAATTGTCTGACTGCAAGCGCAAACTCTTCCCCATAGGATACCAGTGAGTTTTGTGGCACTTAATTTTTCATCTTAGCTGTTCATTGTCTTTCTACATTAAGTACTACAATTATTATTAATCTCTAGAGGTCGACCAATAGTGGATTTTTAAAAGCCAATATAATAACAATAGTTTGGAGCAGGAAAAAGCCAATAGCCGATAGCCCCCCTAGAGATATTTTCTGACTAGTGCAGCAAGTCACTATACAGACAGCTTTCGTTTTAGCTTGTTCGTAACAATTTGCTCCAACAATTCAAACAAGCGTGCTGTGGTTGTGTAAAACATACCGGGAGACTGTGGACAAAGCAGGTGGAAATATCGCTTTTCTACATGTTCATGCTTGTTGAGAGGTGGTTTGATAAATTACTTATTGGCTTTTTACTCATGACGGTTTTATTGCACTTACAGTAAAGAGTGTGTGTGTGTGTGTGTGTGTGTGGAGGAGCTGAGCCTCGCCCTCGGTGAAACACAGAGAGCAGAGGAGAGGACAGAAGCTAGTGCCATCATAAATGACAGAGAACTCTCAGCATAGTTCTTTCTTTTCATTTGGCTTAGGTGCTGTGAAAAAAATACATAGGTTTTGCCTAAGTCTTATAATGGTAGGGAAATCCCTGATTAGCTTGACTTTGTGTATGGAGCCTCCATGCAAAACGGTGATGAACGTCACATCAACATCACTATTGATATCGATAGCTTGTAAAACGTCAGCCAAACCGGTTAATTGTTTTTTAAAATTCTCTATTCTCAGGTGTTCCAGGGTGTACTGGAGTACTCTAGATGCCCGGAAGCGCTGTGTATATACCTGTAGGATCCTTGTTTGTCGTCCCCCAGTGCTGGAGTCTGACCTCAAGGGCATGATGACTCCTGAGGAGAATCGCACCATAGCCCACAGCCCCCCTCCAATAGCAGGTAGATACAACCAACTGAGTAAAGTGTACTTTACAGGCTACACTGTGTTAAATGACATACCTGATATGAGAGCAAAACAATTCCAAGCCGTGATGAAAGCCATTTGGATGATTTTTCATTTGAATCTACAGATAAAGACTTTCCTGATCCATTTGACTCCCCGAGGCGCTCTGATGCCCTTTCCCCTGCCAACACCCCTAAGCTACGGGTTTACACAAGGAACCGGCACCCCAGCTACCCGCCTTGCCAGCGCTCACCAGGCCCCAGACCCATGCCCTCTCCAGGTACAAACATACACTCCTATCCAACCCTTCTCCTGACTCACATTTTTGACACCATAACTTTGGATTGTAAAGATCTTCGCTGTTAAAAATGATCACATTTCTACTATCTATTGTAGAAATTCAAAGCAATTCCCTTTTAGAATTGAGGGTGTTATCCTTGGCTTTAGACAGTCATGGTCGTTAAAGAATCTCTAAGCTTGACCATGTCACATAAATTGACTTTTGGCATTTTGTTTTTCAAGGGGGTTCCATCCAGTCCCAAAGCCATGAGATTGTGACAGTGGGAGACCCTCTGCTGAATCCAGGCATGCGGAATATTGGCTCACGACGGCACAGTACCCCTTCCCTCTCTCCTCCTCCCCACCAGCCCAACAGACAAAGAGGAGTGACCTCCCCCTCACAGGTCCTGGCACGACCCCTCACCTCACCCCCTCCCCTCATTCCCTCCCCTGCCAGAGACCCGGAGAAGGCCAGACACACGAGCAAAGATTCAAGCCAGAGGGATGGTGAAAGAGAGAGGCTGTCCTCCAGTGACAGGAACAGACCACCCCCATCCAGAGACCAAGGCCTCAGGGACACAGACAAGGGAAAAATATCCAGCAGAGACCAAGCCTCAAAGGTTTCAGAGAAGAGTAGAATGGCCAGAGAACTTGGACAGAAAGACTCTGACAAGGGGAGGCTACCCTCCAAAGAACCAGAGAAGGGAAGACAGCCGAGTAGAGACCCAGGCGTGAAAGAGACCGAGAGGGGAAGACCACTGGGTAGAGACCCAAGCTATAGGGATTCAGAGAAGGGGAGACAGGCAAGCAGAGAGTCTGAAAAGGGAAGACAGGCAAGTAGAGACTCAAGCAATAAAGACACAGACAAGAGCAAACAGTCTTCTAGAGATCCAAATTATAAGGACACTGAAAAAGGTAGGCCACTCAACAAAGATGCAGGGCTTAGGGACCCTGATAAGCATAGACAACATAATAGGGATACGGACAGAGGTAAAGACACAGGCCAAGATAAAGGCAGACCCTCTAGCCGAGATTCTGACAGGGGCAGACCATCCTCTAGAGACTCCAACTATAGAAGCACAGAGAGAAACAGAGACTCTGGCTCAGGGAAAGACGGCAGCACCAGCAGTCAATCCAAACAGGCTGGAGGGGAGAGCAAGAGTCCCAGACTGGCACCTGCAGGCACAGGCCAGTCCTCGCCTCCTGTGGGCACGGCTGTTCTCACAGGACAACAGAGAAGTGGCAGTTCCAAACAGACGGACAAGCAGGGGAAACACGGAGGCACTTCAAGCTCTAACAGCACCCATTCTAAGGACAAAACAAACCCAGGGAAGGAAAGTGGGACTGGGACTCCCATACCAGCCCCTATCCAGAAGGACTCTGTTGTCGGGAAATCTGGCTCCCCGCAGCCTCCATTCCAGAAAAGCAGTACGCGGAAATCACATGACTATTCATCAGGGCCAGCCCCCGCTGCGGCCTTGAAACCGCTATGGTCGTCTAGGGCAACGGCAGACGATGACGTCATCAAACGAGGCTCCTCCCACCAGGCCTCACCGGCTGTGGCCCCAGCTGCCAAAGACAAACAGTCCAAAGTTAGGACAGCAGGTACCAGAGAGGTGTCCAAAGACCGTGACAGAGAGAAGGCTCTCCATAACAGCAACAGTGGCAACAAAAACCCCCTTCTTAACAACAATACTAAAGCTACTGGTAGCTCCAACACACACGCTCAAACCCCCAGCTCCCGTAACAGCAGCAACAGCAAAGCTCCCACGCTGGGAAACAGCACCAAAGCCCATGGGAAGGCTGAGGTGGAGAAGTTGGAGAGCCATGGAGGAGACAGGTCCTCCTCTAAGAGCAGAGAGAGTTTCTCCTGTCCTGACAGAAAGAACAGTTCCAGTCAGGATAACCTCCAGCTGCTGCAGGCTAGTTTAGCTCCAGAGAGAGGAGTGAAGATCTCATCACAGTCTCACACCAAACCAACAACTAACCAGCTACCATTGTCCTCCAGGGACAAAAAGAGAGCAGTCAAACCCCCCTCTGTCACTCCACTAAAGGCTGATATCAAAACTGACCCTAACGGGACCACCCCCGTTAGCAGTGCTTCCTCTTGTTGCTCCAGCACCACTACCACCACCTCCATTGTTTCTCCTGCAGGCCAGGGTTCCCGCTGCTCCACCCGCTCTGCTCTCTTCTCTTCTCCTTCCGCCAGCAGCACCGATAGCTCCGAGTCTGACACCCAGACCCACCTGGAGGAAGAGGAGCAGCGCAAAGAACACAGCGACCATCAAGACCACGGCACAGAGGACGAGGGGGATGGCCCAGATGATGACCATGACCGAGGCATAGACGATAAACATCACGAGGATGACAGCGACGGCTCAGGCTCAGCCAAGCGGCGCTACCCTCGACGCAGTGCCCGGGCACGCTCCAACATGTTCTTTGGCCTCACACCATTCTACGGGGTTCGCTCTTATGGCGAGGAGGACCTCCCCTTCTATGGCGGCGGGGACGGGGCAGGGGCGGTGGCTAAGAGGAGGACCGGTGGCAGCAGGAGGTCAGCAGAGGGCCAGGTGGACGGAGCAGACGATATGAGTACCTCCTCTTCCTCAGGGGACAGCGGAGAGGATGAAGAGGGAGGGGTGAAACAAAGAGACAAAGATCCTTACTACTACAACTTCACCCGAACCATCATTAACCCTGGAGGAGGCCTGCCCTCTATTGAGGGGATAGACCAGTGTCTGGGAAGGGGCTCTCAGCTCCAGCGCTTCCTCAAAGATGAGGAGCAACAGCAGGGACAAGCAACTGCTGGAGAGGATGTACTTGGTGGCATGTAAGTAGATGCGTATAATCATTATTTTTAGGGATGCCAGTTTTATTTGTAGCAATTTGTTTACAAAATTTTAATTCTGTGATGGTTTCTAGTGATTATCTGATGTTTTTTTCTGCTTTGTTTGTAACAGGAGCTTGGGAAAGCAGCAAATTGGCCAGCTAGATGGCGTGGACGATGGCTCAGAGAGCGATGCTAGCATCTGTACTACCAGCACAACTACCACTACAGCCACCTCCTCCTCCACCTCCCATAAGAGTACTGGCAAAAGGAGAGGCAGAGAAAGGCACGTTGAGAAACTGGAGTCACATGACTCTGGCAAGGCGGCTGACAACAGTGGTGGTGCAGCAGCAGGAGGAGGAGGAGGAGGAGGAAGCAGTAACAGCCGAGAAGGCAGGAAGAACCAGAAAGATAACTGTCTCCCTCTTGGAGGGGGGGTCAAGTCCCAGTCACAGAGTCAGGGTCAAGATCCTCTGGAGGCTCAACTGTCCCTCAGCACAGACCTGCTCAAGTCGGATTCGGACAACAATAACAGTGACGACTGCGGTAACATCTTGCCATCAGACATCATGGAGTTTGTCCTCAACACACCCTCCATGTCCATGCAGGCTCTGGGTCAGCAGTCTGAGCCCTCCTCCTCAGAGCTCCTGCTGGATGAGGGCTACGTTGGCGTTGACGTCAACCGGCGCAAGGACATCCTGTTTGAGGACTTTCCCCAACCCTTGGCCAGCACAGAGAGTGGAAGGGTAGTGGAGAGCGGTGTGAGCAGCTCTATATCTGTAGAGGAGCCGTACGGTCTCCCTCTGGAGCTGCCATCAGACCTCTCTGTCCTGACCACCCGCAGCCCCACTGTCAGTAGCAGTCAGAACCATACTGCTGGGAGTCTCATCTCTGACACCTCAGACCGCACAATGCTGGGCTTGACCTCTGACCCCGAAACAATCAGCGGGGAGAAGGGTGGGGAGAAGAAGAGAGGAGGGGCAGGTGTGTCGCCATCAGAGAACCAGCATGATGGCACAGCTTTGGCAAATAGGGATACTCAGGTGACAGAAGGTCATATGACTCCTGAACAGTTCATCCCCAGCCCTGCTATTGGCCAAGTGGTGGAGACCTCAGGTAACCAGGATGTAGCGAGGAATTCTGGAACCCCTGGTTTGCCTAGCTCCCCCTCTCTGCCCCATCAGGGCCAGAAGTTCCTTCCAGCCTCATCTGCAGCAGGGAGCCCTGGTCCAGTCCAAGGCCCAGGGCCTTCCCAGGCTCAGGTTGCCAGCCCGGCAGTCATCAAAACAGGCCCTGAGAAGCTTATTGTGGTCAACCAGCAGTTCCAGCCCCTTTATGTTCTCCAGACCCTCCCCAATGGTGTCACCCAAAAGATCAGTCCCACTGGAGTAATGGACACCAGCTCTCCGGCGGTGTTGAGCTCCATGACTCTCACCGCAGGGCTGAATGCTGGTCTTTCCTCTGCCCCACCAATCTTCCCAGCTGGAGGTAAAGTCCTGGGCACCATGCCCCACCATCCTCAGATCCACAAGTTTACAGGAACCACCCAGACGGGCTTTCAGACTGGCATCCCTAGCACCACCTCGGGGCTGCTTATCGGGGTTCCCTCCCAACCCCACGACCAGTCCCAGATTCTGGTCTCAGAGGCTGGCCGGCACCGTGAGTTGGGACCCAATGTGGCCATAGTGTCCAGCCCCTCCTCCCTCATTTGTTCCCCAGCTGTGCTGGCCTCTGCACATGGCAAGAAGAGGCCCATTTCTCGTCTCCAGCCAAGAAAGACCAAAAAGCTAGCCCGATCCCGTAGCCAGCCCACTCTGGCCCCATCTGATGTGGGGCCCCCTCCCAACATGACCCTCATCAATTTGTCATCCCCTCAGATTACTGCCAGTATCCCAGGCCAGCATGCAGGACTGGTTGAATTAAGTCCCCTCCCCACTTCCCAGCGCAAGGTCCCCAACATCATCAAGAGACCAAAATCACGTGGGGTTATGTACTTTGAGCCAACTACTCTCCTTCAGCAGAGGATGCCTATTCCTGCTGGTACCCAGCCAGGTATCCTTGGTCACGATTCTTCTACTCACCTTCTCCCCTGCACAGTCTCCAGTCTCAACCCAAATCAGTCAGTGCTGAATGTTGTGTCTGTGCCCCCTAGTGGAGCTACTGGTCTTCTTGCTTCAGGATCTGTCTCCCTCTCCACCCCTGTTCTGAGCTCCACTGAGATCACGGGTCCAATCGGCAACCTCCTCTTTAAGGCCGGCCCCCATGGCTTGGGCCTGTCAGATCAGCCGATGGTGCTTCAGTCAGCAGGAGGAGCTCCTATGATGTCCCAGCTCGGCTCCCCTGTCCAGACGTCCATCGCCAGCAGCATCTGTGTCCTACCCTCCCAGCAAACCATCAGCATGGCTGTCAACCAACAAGGGGAGACGGAGTGCAGCGGTGGCCATTTACAACATCAACCCCAGCCGGTGAACAGAGCCCAGACCCTGGATTCCGGTCCAAACACCACCCCTGCCTGTGTAACTTTAGCCCCTGGTCCAGCCACCCCCTTAAGCTCGGCCAAGGGACGGGTTGTTGGAGTGTTTGCCCAAACCCAGGCCCCTGGGCACTTGCAAAGCTCTAGGACACTCGCCATCTCTAGGTCCTCAGACCAAAGGCAGCTTAGCTCCAATGCAGTCGCATCAGCCGCAGTCACAGTTTCAGGGGCAGAAAAAGGCAAGCCAAAAGCGAAGAGGAGTAGGCAGAGCCCAGACAAAACCAGTGGGAAGAAGCTGAAGCCCTGGCAAGCAGAGGATGCTCACAGCAACCCTGGAGGAAGAACCCCCTCTTCAAACCCGGGGTGAGAGGGTTATATGGACTTGACTGTTTCAGATATATTTATGGTGTGCTAATATTTGGTGTAGATTAAGTATATTAAGAAAGTAGTAACAAGAAAAGGTTTGAAAAACCTTGAGAGCATTTGAGATCACTCAACACAAAGCTAACTGAACTTAATTTAATTGTCTAACAAGAATAATCAGTTGCTTACTTTAGGCATCTTTTGTCATCTTATCCTCATCTCAAAAATGTCATGGATGTAGCATCAAAGATATTTTTGATATTTTTTTAACGTGTTCCAATGAAGAGTAAAGTCAACATGTCGTTAGATGTGCTGAAGTTTTGTGACTATTATTTCGTTCCTAATGACAGGGAAGCAAGAGACTATTAGGTGAAATACTTTTAATTAAATGTACTCCCAATTTGAGCCTCTTGTTTTCTTTGTGACTAGGTCCAGAGAGCTGAGCTCTCCTGAGCCCATGGACACTGGCAAGCCCACAGACAAAGGACCCAACAAGAGGTGGGGAGTCATAGAAAACTGCTCACCCATTCCTGTACTTATCTAAGGTCCCTATTACACCTGCCATTAACATGTGTCTCGTGTTTGGATTGTGTCCAGATATTATTTGGCTGGCTTACATTTACACCTGATATTAAGATGTGTCTCTGGTATATGTATTAAAATCAAATTTCTCTTCCCTCGCCAAAACATACACCGCAGTTCATGTAATTTCCGCTCATAATATTCATAATTGACACAATCCATTTTTGGGCGGAGTGCAGTCAAAGCTTTTATACGTTTTTTCTATATTTGATCACAGTCAATCACCCAGAATGCATGTTAACACCAGGTGTAATTGTGAGGCCTTGTTTCTAATAGAGGACAATAGAGTTTCCTGATACCTAACTCTAATCTTGCTTTTCCAGTGTCTTTGGTACAAAGGCTTCTGAAGCCCCTGTTCCAACGGGGAAAGCAGTGGACAAAGACAAGCTGTCTGGTGGGGTCGGGGGACCAGGGTCCCTCCTGCTGGCCTCTCCTCCAGACCAGGAAGACAGTGGCAGGGACTCGGCCATGGATAGCAAACCCAAGAAGGGCATCATCTTTGAAATATGCAGTGAGGATGGCTTCCACATCTGCTGCGAGAGCATCGAAGGTAAGTGACGAGGACCTCCCCTACATCAAAGTTGTTTTGTTTACGTTGCTCTGCTAACATCCCATTGGTGGATAATGATAAAGTATCGCTGATGTGCGGGACAAGTTTCACACTGGATGTGAAGAACATGCTTTATCTACCATACTAGCCTGTATTGAAATGCTTGTGTATCTCACAGGATGTGTAACATCCTCTCCTGCCCTAAATGTCTCCCCTACAGAGGCTTGGAAATCCCTGACTGATAAGGTGCAGGAGGCTCGTTCCAATGCCAGGCTTAAAGAGCTCTCCTTTGAAGGTGAGGCACCATCCAGACTGCAATACACATTTTTAAGATAAAAAAAAATGGATGACGATATTTTTCATGTATTTTTTTTAATCTATTCATATTTCACCTTGAGCTGGTGTCTTTAATTCTCTGCAATCTTTATTTGCCTTCAGTAATGGATCTCCAGTTACATCTGCAGATGAAAGTGACTTATTGTGTGTGTTGTCGTTCCCGTGCTCGTCCCAGGTGTGAATGGGCTGAAGATGCTGGGTGTCGTCCATGAGGCGGTGGTCTTCCTGCTGGAGCAGCTGTACGGCTCCCGACACTGTCGGAGCTACCGCTTCCGCTTCCACAAGCCTGAGGAGACTGACGAACCTCCCATCAACCCCCATGGCTCAGCCCGCGCAGAAATGCACCACAGGTAGAGAGGACACACACACACACACACACACACACACACAGGCAGCAGGGTGGACAGGGGGCATCTGCCAAACAGAGGGCCCTGGTGCAAGCCCCCCCGTGACAACAAGCAACAAGACACTGAATTTCTCCCTGCAGTTCTGGAGTTGACCCTGTGGAGGTCAAAAAGAGAGCATCACATTATTATCATGATTATAATTCTCTTAATGCTAAATTGCTGAGCTGTGGGCTACTCGCATTTAAGGTTTGTGATGTCAGTAGCTGTATAAGTTTATCGGCGTGTATGCATGCGTGTTTCTGACTTCTTGACTTCTATGTCCCTTCCAGGAGGTCTGTGTTTGACATGTTCAACTTCCTGGCCTCCAAACACCGTCAGCCCCCAAAGTTCAGGCCCCAGGAAGAGGAGGAGGAGGAAGGGCATCTGAGGACTGCCAGGTCAGTTACTGGATACACACTGTCCCTCTGTACATTGGATTCAAAACGGTTATTTTGCTATTTTTCATACTATTTTTTATTTTTTTTATAAAAACAAGCTATCATTTTGATATAGATCGTTCAAAGTAGTTCAAACAATTTGGAAGAGGCTGTGATAACCATACAGAACATAACATTTCTTATCCATGTTTCTATTGTTGCAGACGTGCCTCTATGGAGCTTCCTCTGGCTGTGAGATTCAAGCAGCTCAAAACCACCTCTAAGGAGGCTGTAGGAGTCTACAGGTTAGAACAGTGGTGCTTTATTACTCTAATATTGGACTAAATAAAGGTTGAGTATATGTGATGTGAAATGGCTTTGGTTTGGCAAGTGTTGTACATTTTATATTTCACTGACATCCCATTAAAATTGACCTTTTTGTTTTTTTGGGGTTTGTTTGTAGTTTTAATGAGATTTGACCAACTTTGTGGTAGGGAACTAGCTACTTAACTTTGTATTCATCACCAGAAGATGGACCAAAATGAACCGCAATGCATTTACACAACATAGGCCGCATTAGCCATTTAGCTAGCAAATGTTTGGTGAACACGAGGATTTAGAAAGTGGAGAAACCGGGCAATATGATGCCGTTCATTATCATGCATAGACCATATCCATATCCACAAAATGACATTACTGTAACAAATTTTCCAAATCCCTGTGTTCCCCTGCAGATCTCCCATTCACGGCCGAGGCCTGTTCTGCAAGAGGCCCATCGATGCAGGGGAGATGGTGATCGAGTACTCTGGCAACGTCATCCGCTCAGTGCTCACTGACAAACGTGAGAAATATTACGACGGCAAGGTGAGAAGGAGAGGATAAATTGTGTCTAGAGGCTAGTTGTTAACTTTAAAAATATAAGTACCAAAGAACACGCAACATCTTATCTGTTCCCGGTTTTTCCTCGCAGGGGATTGGCTGTTACATGTTCCGCATCGATGATTACGAGGTGGTCGATGCCACGGTGCACGGCAACGCCGCCCGCTTCATCAACCATTCCTGCGAGCCCAACTGCTACTCGCGCGTCATCACCGTGGATGGCCAAAAGCACATCGTCATCTTCGCCTCTCGCCGCATCTACTGTGGAGAGGAGCTCACCTACGACTACAAGTTCCCCATTGAGGATGCCAGCAACAAGCTGCCCTGCAACTGTGGCACCAAGAAGTGTCGCAAGTTCCTCAACTAGTGCCCGCCCCCTCCCTGTACATTATCCGAAGAGGTCTGGGAGTCGAACGCGATCAGTGTCTATTGTGTCCCACCACAGCTGCAGAAGAACGCTAGCCATAGCACCGGTTCTGCTGCCTGTGCTGGCAGAACACGGGAGCACAGGCTAGAAGTGGAGCGATGGTTAGTTGAGTTGAGATGATTTGTCGAAAGAAAAAAGAAATTATTGTGCCTCCTTTTTATTTAGTTTACTTGTTGGTTGGGGATGGCTTCAGCTTCAGAGAGATGAGTTGGGGAATGGTTGGAAAGAGCCTTCACATAATTGCAATTTAAACTTTTATCTATATTTGGATGATAAATTGCCCTTTCATGAATCTTACTTGACCTGTCATCCTTAATTTTCTAGAGACGTGGCATTCCTTTGAAGATATTATAGTCCACCATAGCTGTTCAGAGATAACAGAATAGATAAAAGTGAAAAACAGAACTTATACAGGAGTTCCATTTTACACCAAAGTGCAATTTGTTGAAGGGACTTCGAACAATAGTTTTAGTAGAAAGAGAAAAGAGGAACTAACCAGAAAAAAGAGCTTTTTCGTTCCAGGTGTCATTTGTTGTTGATACACATCTCCCTGTCTGAATGTGCCCCGAGGCCTTCAGAGCTGTTATGGCCATGCTGCTTTTGAAAGCTTGTAGGTGTATGGAAAACACTGTAAATAGCAGGTTGACTAGGAGCGTGTCTAAAGCAGCCTGGCTGGAGCTGCACAGGTGGAAACACTAGGGGGAGCAGTGGTCACAGGAAGAAGGAGAGATCAAGGATGAATAAAAAGACATGGGTAAAACTGTAGATTTGATTAAAAAAAAAAAGTAAAAATTAAAAAAAAAAAAAAGTGTTAGTTCCGTTGTTAATGTTAAAGATAACTACCAGTGTATTTAAACTGAGTTGTTTAGTCTGATGACTTGGTAGCTATGTAGACCTGTTAATGATTGGATGAAGCTTCTGGCCTTGAGGAAGCTAGGCAGCTGGAGATTCTGGTGGACTGACAGCCAAGGGACCGAAGAGCTCTACTGTTGTGCTTTAGTAGTCAAGTTTATCATTGGTTTTTGTGTAGGAGCCGTTATCGAGAAAGAGCCATGGATTCGGTCTAGTTAAGAAACATAGACGGTAGTACTGCAGGTTTATGCATGCTGTTGTTATCAGACTTGTTTTTTGGAAATTGTAATTGCTTGGATTTTCTGACGACGTTCCAAATTACAACAGCAGAGAGCCAAACATCATCATCACCTGCTTGAATTGAATTTCCACAGAGGTTATTTCCATCTTCTTGGCCTATTGTTATAACCATTACTATGGGGAAAATGTTTTTATTTGTATGGTGAGTCTTTTAAAGTCTTGTCTGTTATCTGTCTTTCTTATTGTGGACAGAAATATCATGCTTGCTTTTAAAAAGAAATGTAAATAATATTGTATATTTTTCTACACAAAAGACTAAAAAAGCACTCACTAGTGAATAGCACTTAATGATGGTATTTATATTTTTAAGAAATTGTATTTATTTTATTGCCATTTTTGTAGGAAATAGAGAGGTTTACAAACACTAATGCTTGGTCTCTATGTTTTGTATTCAGCTGCCTTTTTCAAATTTGTTTTTGTTGTAATTTTTTTTTTTTTTTTTTTTCTTTTTTTGTAGCCTGAATGTTTTCTTTGATTCCAAAGACTGACGTTGGTCTGTGGCTTGGTCCCATTGAGTTCAGTCCACCAGTAGCTCTCTATCCAAGGCCGTACGGTCAAGGCTAATGGTTTTTCTATGTTCCAATTCTAGCTAGCAGCATGGCAGTTATATTATAATTATTATGCACTTGAGAGAGTTTAGATTGTTGGTCCATATTAATAGCAGATATCTCCTCTCTCCAGCCTTAATAACACCACACCACATCAAATTGAAATCAAGTCCTGCTACTAGGCAGTCATATCTAAGTGAATTGTTCTTGTCAGGGATTGTGGATGGGTCTACAGGCTAACAGCCAAACAGACTTGGATTGGCAATTATTGAGCTATTTGGATTAGAAAAATGTAAGAACCAGTTCCACATCAGCTCATAGCTCAAGTGTATCCCATGGATTGTTGTCCCTCTGCAGGCCTGGTCTATAATGAAGAGGTGCCTTCATATTATTTTTGCTACAAACGGCATTTATCATATCTCCATTCAGCCAATCCATAGATAAAACATTCAGGACATATGACATGGGCTGGATGTGTTTCTGTTGAAAACCACTTTTGTAACCAATGCTTACAGTGCATTTGCAAAATGTTTCTTTTTGTTAAGTATATTTGTCTTTTGCCTTAGTTGTAAAAGAGTATGCCTCTCATCTTAGAAGCTTATATGTATTTGTTCTGATGGTAGTGGGAAATTATAAACCAATGCGCAGCCTGAACTTACAGACAATTAAACCAGGCAGTTTTGTGCTACTCTGGATCCAGCACGCCCCTGAGGCCAGTTACTATATTTGTCACCTTTTTTTTTTTTTTTCTTAGTTTGCTTGTTACTGTTTTGTATAATTCTTGTTGACTTGATTTTTACCTAAAGGCCATTACTAGAGTTACTCCCATGCTGCCCATTGTTGCCACCATTCTGAATTGGAAACAAAAAACATTTCCTACACATTGATTGCACTTCGACTGTGACAGGCACTGAATGAACATAGGAGAACAGCTCAGCATTCTCTTAAGACAGGCCCATTCATTTCCTATGTTGAAACCACAAGCACAGTTACTTGTTGAGAATACTTTCAGTTAGTTTTTGGTTTTCAGTTAGATCCCGTTAACAGAAAACTAAATCTCGGATTGGTCTTGATGACCCCTGAAAGTGGCGTTGAGGCCCTAGCAAAGTGCACTTGACTTTCTGTCACAAAGTGAAGGCAGGGACCATACCGGCAGCCCTTTCCTTCCTCTTCGTACAGTGCTGACATCCTGGGGTTTTGCTTATTTGTTTAGGGCACCAGTTCAGTTCTGGTCTGGTCAGGTCCAGGTCTCTGGACTGTGTGGCCCTTATACCCTGACTGACAGGCCAGCCCTCTGGTTGTGGTGCTGTACCTACATTGGGCTCGCTGGGTTCTGCTGCTAAGGTCTACAATGAATGTATAAATCCTCGTATACAACACCTGAATTGTGATGATGATGCTACAATACTTTGTCAGCTACATTTGTGTGAGTTCTTGTGTAAACAACCACAGCAGACTGGGAACATGCATAGATATGACCTCATAGGAGAGAACAGTGGTTTGCCTTGGTTTGTTCAATTTCAGCACTGGGAACGTACTGCAGTATGAATAGTGATGGCATTTCTATCGATAGTACAGGTTCACCGAATTAGCTAACAGTTCATGCTAGCATTGGTAATAATAGTTTTACTAATGCCAAGGGCTCTGTCTTTGACTCTCTCTTGTTGATATCCACTACTGCATTCTCAGTGTCAGAAGGTTCAGTAACCAGTGAATAATAACTAGCAACTCATTTATTTCAGTGTTTTTAAATAGAAGATATACAGTTAATAAAGTTAATAGCCTCTGTTGTTTCTTTGGACTTCATTTTACCACGCCACACCAGTGGCCCTTCACTTTCATCTGTAATTATACTATATATACATAACAATAATATACGGAAACATGCATAGTAATTTCTTGTACTTTAGTATCTATACAATATACGGAATGGACAGACAAACTTAGTTACAGTAGCAAATCAGCAGATTTATAATGGTTAAATAGCAATGTTTCAATGTACTCTATAATGGTTTTGTGTTACAGTACTATCAGCTTAGATTAAACTAACGTACATCATTCTTTTGTATATTGATATCCAGTACCAATTTTCCTGTGCCTGTGAATGTTCCTTCAACAAGGAGGAGCGTTGCAGTTCGTTTCGGTTTTTTGTTTTTTTTGTTGATTTTTTTTTCTGGAAAGGAGCGGTATTTATGTGTTGAGAAATGTAACTGTATTAATGTGGTTGTGAACTTCTTGAGGTCAGCCATTTTTGGTTTCCTGATTGTTGTAGTGAATGTTTTTTGTTTTCATGTTTTTCTTTGTACATTTTAACAGGGATCTTTAGACTGCTTACTTGATGTGTATAAAACGGGAGTCTGGTTTGTGGAGACTGACCAGGAAATAAGACATCATTCTTTTTGTTTTGGACCCTCTCACGTCTCCCTTACCCCCCTCCCTCCTCCGAAGCTTTGGTTGTACTTATCATGTACTGTTTTATAAAAAGTGATAAATGCTGAGATGATGATAATGATGATGAAAACATTTTATTTATTTATTTTGTGCAACATCCACCCTGAATTTGTATTATACAAGTCAAGGTTTGGGAGCAGTTGGATGAGTACTTCACATGTATTTGTAATTTTCTAACTGTTTCTTGTGTATAGAACGTGTCAGCCTAGGATGGGATGTGGTGTCACAGAGGGAAGGGATGGTAGGACTTGTGAAAGGGGGAAGATGGATGATAAACAGGCTCTTTACGTATGCCTTGAAAATATACCTTTGTCTTATCAACTTCCTCCTGCTCTCCGTAATAATGATACTCATGACCGCAACGGTCATATTTCTCCCGTTCATCAGTGTTTTTTCAATACACATTGCAGAAATGAAGGAAACCACAACAGTAAAAACAAACCACAAACTGCTTAAGGTTGAATGTATAATTAGGAAACAAAGTTGTACATAAATGTAAAAAGAAAAGTTTCTAATCATGTTTATTTTCTATGCACTTTTTTATTTAAGTGATAGTTTAAATAATAAACATGTCTCCTTTACTCTTTCTCCTGACTCTTGCCTGGTTATCTTTTGTATATTTAGACTGATACTGTATTTCTAACAGTTTACTGACAAAGAGGAATTCCACTCAGGTTTTTCCGATGGCCTAGAGTCACAACAAGCAGTTTTAATCAAGTCTCAGCCACTGCTGCTACTACTAATGGAGAACATTAAGATGCTTCATTGACAATCAACTGGAATTTGTAGACTTTTAACAATCCTTTGCTAAAGTTACAGCTAAATAAGCTGTATAATTATGTTAGTGCTTCTAATTATGAACCAGAAATTATATATTTATCCCAAGAAATCATCAGTACCTTTTTTCATCTTTTGTTTTCTTTCTTGTACATTAGTCTGGCATCATAAATTAGGTTTTGCACAAACTCTTAACTGGTAAATGTTCAAGATGTATTGAATAAAATTGCCCTAGGGCATAGGAACAAATGATTTCAAAGTGATTAAAAGTAAGTAAGACCTTTAAGAGCATCTCTGGTCCATTGACAGGCAATGGTCTTTGGGAAGCCCAACTTGTGTCTTCATAATGCTGTTTTTTAATTTCAAGACGTTCCCAGACAATTGGTTTATGCAAGCAGTAAAACTACTTTCTGAGATACAGGCTAAGCTTAGCCCAGTACCACAACAGGTTTTTAGTTAAGATAATCCATAGACACGTTTGCTGTAGCCTCAACAACACTATCTAGACATAAACTCAAATTACTAAATTGCCAAATGGTCAGAATTTACAGTAAATTCTTTAGTAGTAGTTTGTAGATTTTAACAACCATTTATTGCACCAGAGAATGTGCTGATTCCTGTGATACTAATTGAAAACATGTTTAACTGTGCTCCAGCTCATTTCAGTTATAGCTGACTGCCTCCACAGGAGCCTTGTGAAGCCCGTCAGCAAGACCAGTATAACAGTTAAACGACAGAAATGGAAAGGAAATGAAAGGTCTTGTTTCAAAGAGCCATTGAAACCCCCACTTGGTTATCACATTCCCATAAAAACAGGGTTTATGTGTTAAAAGCCCAGTAAGCAGACCCATATGTACAGACATGGAGGTATAAACTATCATCCAGTTTCTTTGTTTTGTTTTGCTCTTCTCATGAATCTTATGGACTGAAGTGATTTCTATACGGAATTATGTTTATAGTAGTACCAATAAAAGGGAAGGAAAGAAGACACGTGGGTGGTTTATTTCATATAGTAAGAGCTCTGTTAATGATATACAATAGGATGGTTACCTGTAGCCTTTTGTCTAGTATACTGTATACTGCTTGGCTGTATACTGTTTGGCCCACCTATCCCATGTGATTTGCCCACTATTCAACAAAGCTGAATAGCCCTATACTAGACCAAATCATATTTCTCTCATTCTGTTTCTTATCGACAAAAGTTTAGTCCTGTTCTTTTTAGTCCCTGCATGGCAGCAGTAACAATGTTCCCGCAAGGGGACAATTTCAACACAATTTCAGCCACTAGCCACAAATGTTTAAGAACTCTTTCTCTTTGTGCTCGACACTGAAACACAAGGAGAAAAGGAATACTGTCAGAGACTCTTGTTTGAGTTGGATATTTACAGTATATCAGCAGGAAGTAACCGCTGGTATCTGATGTCCGTCTGTATTTGTCTCTGTGTCTGTCTTTGTCTGTGTGTGTGTGTGTGTGTGTGTGTGTGTGTCTGTTTGTCTGACTGTCTGTGTTTTCATGCAGTAATGCCTTTATGTGAGAAAGGAAAGACAGCCAGTCCTCTGCCCCAGTGCACTGTGGTGACATAATTCTTGACCACAGCCCTCTGATCTCTCCATGGTGATCATTTGGGAATTCCACAGTGAATGTTATGTAATCTCTCAAACATTGTATCATTTATTATGCTCCTCCTAACTTTTCCTATTGTCTGAATCTCTCTGTCCACCGCTTCAAAGTGTTATTACTTTAGAAGTAGATACTTCTTTGGATACTTTAGCTCCTTTATTTATGCTGGATGACCACCAAATATTTTCTTCTTATCCTCCCCGTTCCTTCTCCACCCTCCATGACCCTCCTCTCCCACCCTCCCCAGTTTCTAATTGGAATTCATTACTATTTCCTTTCAAGAGCTGGGCTGTTGGGTTTTTCCCAGCCAGACTCTCTGGTAGGGAGGAATTACATTCACTGGATTCTCCGGCACAGACAGAAACTGCAGCTCCCCAGAACTTCAATACATAATAATACTAATACTACTACTACTACTACTACTACTACTACTACTAATAATAATAATACGTTTATTTTATATAGCACCTTTCTGAAACTCAAGGACGCTTTATAGAGCGACGAATACAAACAACGGCAAAGTAGACAGACATCATCTGGTATGTACTTTTTTATTCTTTCCTTGAACTGAAAATGAACTGAATCAGAGATGCTGAAACCTACATGTCAGTATAGGTAGAGGGATTTCCAGCTCTCTGACAACATAGTCAACACACGTCTGGGTACCGGACTGAGACATCTCTAATGGGTAAGTGGTTTATAGAATGTTGCAATGAGAACAGGATCTTATAGAAATGTGTAAAAGAAACTGTGACCGATCTTCGCACTTTCCTTTCAAGATAAGGCTATAAAGGCTGAACTTGCATTAAATGCATTCTGGATTACTGAATGTGTATGATTGTTTTTGACAGATTCTAGACAGAGTTTGGTGATAGAGAAATATTAAGACCATGGGCTACATTTAACTATAGGGTAAAATAAATGGCAGATATAGCCTTTAGCTGCAATGGGACAAAAAACAAAAAAAACTAAAAACTTCTGTTGGAAAAATTCCCCATTTTTTTTAACCCATTTGTCTCAGAATATTGCCCATGGCAACATACATTTAAAAAATAAAAAAATTTTTTGACACGATAAACTGTGTCAAATGTGTATGTAGTTGCGTAGACACACTGAGAGGTGAGGACTCCGCTTTTGTGTCATTGAAAACATATTATAAACCGTTTATAATCATCCTAGGAATATGGGGGGGAGGTCAGACAGCTGCTCAGGCTTTGCACTGTTTGTCCTCTTGTCTGCTCTCCTCTTGTGGTCAGAACGCTGACCTGGCATTCAGACATTTCTCTCTTTCTCTCCTTCCTCTTTCTGCAGCTGTGGTAGATGTAGTCTACTTAATCCTATAGGGAAAATGGCAGAAAGATGACAAAAAAACCTTCAATTCATGGTATTAGAGCTGTAACTCTGGATACTTGCTGTGTAGTTTATCTCAGTGTCCATGCCAGTATAGTTTATGATCCTGTGACGCTTGTCCTGTTCTCAGACAGACAGCCAACAGGGTCAGCGTGTAGACGACCTGTTGTCCAACAGTCTGTTCTTTATTGAATCCTGGCAGGAACCAAATCCCATAGAAAAGGAAATTAACTCTTTGAGCCATGGTGCTGTAGTGTTAATATATTTGAATTAGTTTATTGCATACAGGGTAGCCAGCATTTCGTGTTACTCTATATAGTCAGCCAGTACATTAACAGTAATGACTTTGTGATTTTACTCCATTTGTAGTGCTGAGTTTCCTACTGTCCACGAATGTACCTCTCAGCTTGATTCTATTCAATTCTATTCTGTTCTGCGGGCAGTTGGTCAGTT